>LAPY01002305.1:28204-44195 GCA_000970635.1 Eragrostis tef
GGTCCACCGTGCACCAGAGGGAGGCGCGCGGCGGCGGCTGGCCGGACTGCTCGCCGCCGGCGGCTACGGACAGCGAGGATCGACGATGTGCCCCCTTATGGACTCTACGGGACGCGGCGAACCTAGGGGTGCTACTCATCGACAACGGGGGTGGCCGGAGGGGCGGTGCGAGCTCGCCGGAGTTCGGCGGCGCTCGGGCGTGGGAGGGAAAGCAGGTGCGCGTGCGCGCTGGGCTCGTGTGCGTGGTCGCACGCATGCGCGAGAGGGTGGCGAGAGTGATGCGCGCCTCGGCGTGGCCGGGCGCGGCCGGAAAGATGGCCGGCGTCGAGGTCGCACGGCGGCGGACGCCGAAGCTCGGAGCGATGCTCAAGCGCGAGGAAAGGAAGGAGAAGGAGGGGCGCAGGAGGGAGAGGGGGACATGGGGAAGCTCACCGAGTGCTCGGCGAGTTGAGAAGCGTCGGGGAGTGGCCGAGGGTGCTCGCCGGATCTTGACCGGAGATTGGGGAAAATTGAAGATTGGAGCTTGGGGGAAGAAAAGGGAAGGAATGAGAGTGTGCGGAAGAAGGAGGGGGCTCGGGTTTGTCTTATGGGCCATCAATGGCGGTGCGGCGCGGCCGGAAGTGGCGCGCGCGCCAAGCAAGGTCAACGGCGACGAAAACTTAACGGGCGCGTCACGGAAGGGGAAAGGCGGTTCGCTGCGCGGCGCGTGCTCCACATGGTCCTCGTGGGGGTGCTGTAGCTCGGACGGGACGGAGGCGGCGGGGGAACAGCGAGGGATGGGCAACGCCGGGGACACGGCGGCATGGGCGCGGCGCGCCGACGGGACGCGTCGGAGGAGATGGAGCTGACAGGTGGGGCCCGCGCGTCAGCGACTCAGAGCGGGGAGAGAGGAAGTTGGGCCGGGCGAAGGAGAATGGGCCGGATCGGCTGGGCCGAGACAGGCCGTGCGGGGGAGAGAAGGAAAAGAGAAAAAGAGAAGGGAAGCCGGGCCGGCTGACGATTCGGCCCAAAACGAATTTTGGAGCAGGAAATGATTCAAACATTTTCAGAATTCGAATTTGAAGGAATTTCAAATTCGAACAAAAACAAAAAGCAAACAAACACTCAAAATAAAGACAATAAAATCCAGAAATGCATGTGTTGGGTTTTGTGCAAGTTTTCAAAATGAAAAATTTTAAAATTGAGGTGGTTTAGCTAACTTTAATCACACACTTTATTTTAATTTGTTTCAAATTTAAAAAATTTCAAACTTTTAGTGAATTTTTAAACATGGCAAAATTCAGGGTGTGACACTCTGGTGTTGCTCAAGTTCAAATACATGGTCTTCAGGTTCGCAAAGCGAGGAAGCCCATCGAGAACCATCGTCAGAAGCTTCTCCTTGCCTCCGTGTTTTCGTGTCTTATTATTATTAGGAGCATAATGATGATATTCAGGCAGAAACAATTCAAGGTCGAAGGACTTCACCCCTTGACGCACCACGTACTGAATCCACCTCACGGCTGCTCTTATGGACGGCGGAACAAGGAGTTGGCCGCAATTCTCGGTCATCTCGAGCGAGATCTCCAGGCGCTCGGGCAAGGACATCGCTGATGAAGGCGACATATCGTTCGACGTCGCTGGCTGAATCGATGGACTCCGGCCATAGAGAGAAGCTGAGCGCCGGGACGCTCGTCCAGAGCCAACGCCATCGCCGCGAGAGAACGCCCGTGCGCACCACGTACCTCGCGTCGGCAAGCAGCCCGAGGATGTGCACGAGCAAGTCGTCACCGAGGCCGCTGATACGATCGTCGCCGTCGTTGGATGCTGATGGACTTGGCGTTGTATGTTGCTTCGTCTCGTCCACGTATTCCTTGGTGGACTCCATTGCCGACACCTCCGTCAATCCCTGCCGCTGTTGGTCGTCAATATGGCATGCATTAACGTCGTACGCCAGAATAGCTGAAACATGTATCGGATACGATCACGACTGTCCGTTAGGTGCACGACACATCGCGCCACGCTGCAACCACGCTGCGACCCTGGTAACCGGCGCGGTAGCCTCAATGAGATGCCACATCGAAGAGGGAAACAGAGGGGTGGTCGGGTCATCGGGCTCCGAAAATCAGTAAGCAGTAGGAACGAAAATGACGCAGAAAAAAATAATAAATTGCCAAAGATACATGTACGCACAATGCAAATGTGCATGGAGCTCTCTAAGAAAACACACGCTTAATTGTTTTATTAGAGTTATTATGATCACGGCCTCCACTCGTATGGCTCATAAGCATCACGGCCTCCACTAGTATGACTCATAAGAATCACGGCTGGGAGTCCACGTTCCGCCACCAAGTAGCATACGTCGAAATTCATCTCTCCTGCTCTCTATAGGGCACTTCGTCTGAAATCTTACAACAACCTTTTGAGTGTCTTCGGTTCCTATCAACCCCCCGAACTTGGCTTCTTGGAGGTGACCTAATGATATCTTGTCAGCATTCCATCCGTATTTGTGATCGGAGAGGAAACTAGAGGTCCCAGCATCAACATCTAACCACATAACATCCTGCAATATATAAGCATACATATTTACTTAGTGCTATGAAAACACGAATTGATGGTTAGTATATATGATTCATACATTCTTTTTAGGGCGGTAGCACTGCAATAATTGTATTTCAAGATATCTGAGATTGTTGAATCCTGCAAGAAGACTTGGTAAACCATCTCCTACGGAATGCCTCCTTTTGAAAATCAACTTCAATTGCCAAAGACGTGACATGAGGAAGTTGTGGTACCCTATCTTTGATTATATCAATTAGGTGCCGCTTGTCTCTCTGATAAAACAAATGCCCCAAAGATGAAAAAAAAAAAGAAATTTGTTAGAAAACAAACCATTGCAAAACAATCGAGTCAAACTAACTTTATACCTATCTAGGACCTCTGGAAGAACAAGGAATAACAGGGTTTTTTTTTTCATAAACGTATGGTGATGAAAATTTAGATCATCCACATTGCTCCGATTATATTGTTTCAATGTGTTTGAGGAATCAAGCACGTAGGGCAACGATGTATACAATGTTAGCCAGATGATATAGTAAAGTTATATACATGGATATGAATAGTGGCATGTTATCTAATTGAATTCCACACGCAAAAAGAGAGAGAGAGAGAAATGTGAAGCCATAATCATACATCTACGTGATCTATCAGGGAATATAAAATGTGAAGCCATAAGCTTACCGTGTATATCCCTGTGGTTACTTTACCACCACGGCGATTCCTTCTACGGTCAAGAAATCAGGGTCACAAAATTGGAAAACATGTTGTTGTGAATTGGAAACAATAGATCAAAATTGAATCCAGCTTTACCCAATTGATTGAAAAACAACACAGTAGACAGAAGAAATTACAAGAAATCGATTAGTGAAACGAGATCTGAATATCACAGGAAAAACAAAAAATCGATTTGTGCACACATTGCATCTGCATCTTCCTCCTTCCAAAAAAAGGAACCAAACAACAATCCCAGTAGGGGCGCGAAGGAGGAGAGGAGGACGACGAAGGTGGAGACGTCGGGGTCGATCTTGCGCGCCACCGCCTCCAATCGCCTAGGTTCGGCGCCGCCTCCCCTTTTGCAGGTGGGCGTGCTGCCCCCTCCTCCGGCTCCTGGCCAAGGTGCCCCCTCCGCCTCTCGAGGGTGGTGCGGCGACGCCTCCTCCGGCGCCTGGACACGGCGCCCCGTCCGCCTCACGCAGATGGTGCTGGCAACCAGCGGTAAGGAGCAGGCGAGCGCAAAGAGGTAAGCGGAACGGTCACGTGGGCTCACGTGAGGCTAGGCGCAACCTGGCTCTGGAGGAACGGAGAAAATTCGCGTTCGCGTGGAGCCTGGCTCGAAGGCACTTTTTGCACGAGTTGGGCCTGGCCTGGAAGCGCGCACAGGCATCCAAACGTGGGGGTATGCAAAAGATTCTGCACCCGCCGGGGCCTGGTTTGAGGGCGTGCAGCTAACCAATCACGACCATAGTAAAGTTATAAATATTGATAAGGACAAGTTAATATCAAGAAACGAAGAAATACATAGTAAAAGTAAATGCAACTTCATAACCATGCATGCATATTATGAAGGAAGAAACGACACTAATAAAAGATTTGAATATGCAATGATTCATTTATAAAAGAACACCAAGTTTCAAACATAATTCTGTTGTTTTATTTCTTACAAAAATGACACAGGCAGCAGTGTCAAACATTGCAAATCACTTTTTCATCGAACGCGTACCGTAACTTTCAGAGACACGGTGAGGACTCTGGCCGAGCTACAGCGTTGCAAGAGGCGGATGCTCTTCTTGTTTTTACCATTCCCGTCCATGTGACCATGCGACCACAAGTCAAGGTTTAGGCTCGACACGCACGAAAACTTCCCTCTGAGGCGGATCAGGCAAGGGTTTTTCAGAGACACTACCTCCTCCAGCTTCGGGGCCAACACGGTGAGTACCTTGATCATGCAGCAATCCTCGATGCGGAGAACCCGGAGGTTCGGAGTCCGTAGTTCCAGCGACCTCATCTCAGACATCTCCTCCAACGACAGCTCCGTTAACGAGGCGGCCTCGAGCAGCAGGTCCCGCCGGCCAAGAAGTTTAATGTTGCACATGAGCAGCTTCTGCAGACGCGGGGACGAAGAAAAGAGGTGGCCAATGTCACCTGCTATCTCCATGCTGTCGAGCGTGAGATCCACGAGTGATGGGAACACGACGGTGGCGGGTAACTGGACTCTGGCCTTGCTCAAGTCCAAATACATGGTCTCCAGATTCGTAGAGCGAGGAAGCCCATCGGGAGCCATGGTCACAAGCTTCTTCTTGCCTCCGTGTTTCCGTTTCTTTTGGTGCTCTTCAGGGAGATCCAATACAAGCTCGAAGCACTTCACACCTTGACGCGCCGCGTACTGAACCCACCTCTCGGCTGCTCTTATGGACGGCGGAACAAGGAGTTGGCCGCAATTATTGGTCATCTGGAGCGAGATCTCCAGGCGCTCGATGACGTCGCTCGACTGGGCGCGCAGGGCAAGGGCATCGCTGATGAAGGCAATATATCTCTCGGCATCGCTGGCTGAATCGATGAACCGTGGCCCTGTGGAGAAAGTGAGCGCCGGGACGCGCGTCCGGAGGCCGCGCCACCGCCGCGAGAGCGCGCCCATGCGGACCACGTCCCTGGCATCGTCGTCGGCCACCAGACCGAGGATGTGCAGGAGCACGTCGTCGCCGAGGCCGCTGATACGATCGTCGCCGTTGTTGGATGCTGGTGGGGGACTTGCCTTGGTTTGTCGCTTCGCTTCGTCCATGTCGTACTCCTTTGTGGACTCCATTAACGACACATCCATCAATCCTTCCATGGGGATATGTACAACACTATGTCGTCGTCTGTATGGCATGACACACAGTACGCCAGGGTAAATGAAACATGCACAGGATACGATTAAACGACTCTGTCCGTTCCGTGCACGACACATCGCGCCACGCTGGACCATATGATTCTGATCCCGATGGGCTCCAGAGAACTTCTGCCCAATGACTCGTCTCTTTTTTTTTCCTACTGACCATTGAGTCATTGACTCGCCTCCATTGTTTACTGTAGCAACCACAACAAGGAAACGGGAGTACTTTTTTCCCTGCAACAAGAAAATAGTTGCACTGATCTCTCCATGAATTCCGAAATCAAAATGGAATACGATCATCGATGAGCTAATCAATTTTTAGTACATAGTAGTAACATTTTAAGTCATGAAGCTACACAGCCAGTCATCCAGCTGGAAATTCTAGACATCAAATCCCTCTATTAATCGCATAATCTCCTGATTTTTAATGTTTTCAAATAAAGATGATATTATGCGAATGACTAGCAGAAATTGTTGAATTTAGATCGATGCAGGCACTATACAAGCATGCATGGAGAGCTCCCAATCCAGACAACTACACTCCGTTGATTAACAGGGCCTCCACTCACATGACCTACACTCTCCACAGTAGTCGGTCCAAATGCCATGGCCAAGAAGCTTGTGATGAAAATCATCATTTTTCTGGCCCTCTAGCTTGTTGTCCGGGCTGAAATTTAAAACCGCCTTACGAAGTTGTATTGCACCTGCTAGCATGAATTGTAAGAACCGAAGTTCGCATTCAGTTCCCATCACTCCCTTGAACTCGACTTCTTCGAGGTGTAATGATGAGAATTCATAGAATTTCCAATGGTTGCAAACAGAATCTGACTTCCAACAGGTTACAAAAGGTTTCTGCAGCGAGGACATGCATATGGTTTAGTCAAATGAAAAGGAGTCAATTAACTAGGAATTTTGATGGATTTGAGCATTTTTTTTAGCATAATGGCTGGTGTTCTGCCTTTCATTAAGAAGAACAGCAAGTGTTTATGTACATGTCGATGGCCTAAGCCAAATAAAACAAAGGTTACATGCGACTAGGGGAGGACTTAGTTGATTACTCCCAAATGTGATGCGCCGTGTGCCAAGCTTGTAGGTCCTGTCAGATGACCGTGACTAATTGATCGGCCGACAATGCTTTGTTGTCAAACACCCGCCTACATCTCTCCTTTTATAGGTTCCAGGTGAACTAAAATGGTTATCACCAAAGTTTAGATGGAGGTATCTGAGATTGGTGAACTTTGAGAGGAAATTTGCTAGACAATCTCCAAAGGAATGCCACGTCCATCCAGGAGAAATATGAACCTTCAAATATGTGACTAGACAAAGTCGCGGTATCTTGTCTTTGATTATGTCAATTTTCTGTGAAGCTATCGGATAAATGGTGAGCTGAAATAAAAACATTGTCAGTACAGTGAAGATCAACTTTTGACCCTTGGCAGAATAAAATTATATATGTGCACATACGATGTTCCATTTCAAGAAGACGTGATATTAGTGTATCGATCTGTGAGTAGACGGGCAATGGAATCAATTGTTTTAGCCAGTTCAGGGAGAAATCAGGCAGGTGGCCTAGCAAGGCTAGTTCACAGATGCAGTAAAATTATATATTATACGACAATGCTCCACAAAGTGAAATTTCCTTGGTACCATGTATCCATGTTCTGTAAAATGGAATTCTTTTCATCTCATTAATTACTTATTCTAAACCGATCATATCATTAATAAGTGAGTGGGGGCTAAAGGTCATAGCATGCCGAAGAAAAAGCATCAAAAATCAAATTAGAATGTCAATTTTATATAGAAAAAATAAAGAGAAATACAAATCAAGACACTGTAAAATTAGGTGTGTACCTGTGGCGGAACAAAAAGGTGCACGTCAAGGCATCTGGCCGATTGATAGTGCT
This sequence comes from Eragrostis tef, assembly GCA_000970635.1. Taxonomy (NCBI): domain Eukaryota; kingdom Viridiplantae; phylum Streptophyta; class Magnoliopsida; order Poales; family Poaceae; genus Eragrostis; species Eragrostis tef. The sequence continues at coordinate 35,516 of LAPY01002305.1, forward strand.
GCAGGAGGGAGATGTTCATCAAGTTCTTGTGAGCATCATTGAGGGACGCATGTGACCACAAGCTAAGCTTGAGGCTGGATACGAACGACAAGTCCGGATGGATGTCAATCAACAAAGATCTCCAGCAATCGCGACCGCTAGTGATGTGCTCCAGCTTGGGAGCGGAGACCGTGAGCACCTCGAGGTCGCCACACAACTGAATGCAGAGAACTCGGAGGTTAGGAGTCATTATTTCGAGCGACCTGGTCTCATGCATGAACTCCAGCGACAGATCCGTGAGAGCACTGGCCTCGACCACCAGCTCCTTCGCTCCCTCAATGCTAGACAAGCGCAGCTTTCGCAGGCACGGGCAGCACGCCGACGAAACGATGCGAGAAAGGAGGTGCCCACTGCTGTCATCGACCTGGATGAATTCAAACTTGAGATCCACAAGCGATGCGAATACCGCAGTGGCGGGGAGCCGCATTCTGATGCCCTCTAAGTCCAAACTCATGGTCTCCAGCGTAGCAGAGCTCGGAAGATCGTCGAGAGAAATCACAGGTACCTCATCACCATTATCCTCCTGCTCATCATCAGGATCCGTCTTGAACGCCTTTGGGAGAGGAAGATCCAGTTCAAAGACGAAAGACTTCACACCGTGTTGCATGGCGTACCAGATCCACTTCTCCGCTGCCGCAATGGATGGCTGCTCAACTTGTTCTGGGTCGTGCATATCATCGAACACAAACAAGATGTCCAGGTGCTCGACGCAGTCGCCTGCCTGCGCACGACGTGCGAGAGTGCCGTCGACGAGGGCGATAAATCGTTCGGCGCTCCAGCCATGCCGCGACCACGGCGTCGAGGAGAAGCGGAGGGCGGGCACGCGCGTCCAAAGGCCGCGGCACCGCCGCGAGAGCACTCCCGTGCGCGCCGCGTCCCAGTCGCCGTCCTTGGCCGCCAGACCCAGGATGCGCAACAGCACGTCGTCGCACAGGCCGCTGATGAGATCTTCGGTGCCGGCGGCGTGTTCATGTTTCGCGCTTAACTTTGGTTGTTGTTGTTTCGCCTCGTCCACGTTCTCCGTGGATCCCATGGCGGCCGGATGGATCGATCCGAACTCTCGATCGACTCGTATGTAGCATGTACGGCACGGGACGTGCTACGTCCGCGACACATTGGGCTGAACTGGGCCACCTGCTGATCGGCCGTCATCAGTGCAACTAACTACTTTGAAGCGAAACCAAAGGGACGAACCAGAGAGAAATTCAGCCCTCACACACACAAAAAAAAAAGGTTTTGAGTCATTGATCAGGAGCAGCAGGAAAAGCGCACTGCTGCCTGAATCGATCAACTTTTGTAATGTAAATCACAGTATTGGTCTATCCAGAAACTGCATCATCATTTTCCACTCTTCCACTACATTTTACACATTCAACAACTACAACGAGAAAAGAGAAGGGATGTAATGCTTTTACTACAACATTGCAGCGCTGCACTTATATTACAGCAAAAGTGTCGGAGTCACTGGCTCTGTGGCTCATACTAGAAAGAGGCACGAATACTGCTTATATTCCTTTTCTTCTTTCACGCATTTACTCTACTCCTCTCTCCTTATTTTCTGTTATAAAATCTAGAGTAGTATCTGACAATATCAAATAAAACGCGGAGGCATAGTACTTTGTGTGCATGCTTTTCAATTTTACATGTCAAACCACAATTCATGAGGGAAAAAACATTATAGTAAGAGAAATAGCGTAATCACTGCTAATAAACTGGCAGAAATTTTGTTTCGATAGATGCATGCATGCACAATGAAAATATACAGCATGGAGATTTTTTTAAAGCAAACATGTGCTATCCACTTAACGATGCATCCTCCACTCGTATGACCCATCGCGACGGTCAATCCAGGCTCCTTTGACAGGTAGCATGTGCAAAAGATCATTTATGCTGTCTTTTTGCCGTATCTTGCTGAAATTTACGAGCACCTTCTGAAGTTGTGTGGTCCTTGAGAGCACGAATCGCAAGAATTGGAATCCACAATCGGTCTCTGCTAGTTCCTTGAACTCAACTTCTTGGAGGTGGACTAACGAAATGTCATGGGATTTCTGATGTTCCGGGTGGTTGCAGCTCACATCGGAATCATACCACTGCAGTAAAGAAAGGACATACATGTGATTTAGTGCAATGAGAAGGATTGATGAAAATAAGTCAACAATGCTACAACCTCCATTTTGATGTCGTCTGTAACCAACATAAACAAAAAGATTGGAGGTCGTACAAATTTGAGACTCACCCCATTGAAGTTTAGGCTGAGGTGCCTGAGATTACTGAATGCTGTCAGGAAACTTGCAACACGGTCTCCAGAATGCCACTCACTTGACCAAATGCAAACCTTCAAAGACGTGATAAGAGGTAGTTGTTGCAAGCCAGCGCTGTGTGTTTTACTCTGTTGATAGGTCAAAACAAACAAGTAATAAGATCAACTTTCAACTATGAAGAGCCGACATGACCATAGGAAGAACAGGTAGATATGCTTCCTTTCCGGGAGTACAGTGTGATGCAAAGATGGCCATGTGAAGAAATAAACTCGAAACATGCGTACCGTTAGATCGCCATGAAGAGACACGTCAAGGCATCTGACTGAGCCACAATGCCGCAGAAGGTAGGTGCTCGTAACATTCCAGATACCATCTTGTGAGTAGTACAAATCAAGCTCGAGGCTCTGCACGCTCGACAGGTCTCCGTCGATATCTGTCAGGAAAGAGTTGTGCCTGTATGTGAGCTCCTCCAGCTTCGGGGCCGAGACGGTCAGCGTCTCCATGTCGTGGCAGCCCCTGACGCGGAGAACATGGAGGTTTGGAGTCCTTAGTTCGAGCGACCTCATCTCATGCATGTTCTCCAACGACAGCTCTAATAGCGTGCGGACCTCGATCAGCAGCTCCTGCAGCCCCGGATTCGTGACATCGTACATGCGTAGTTTCTGCAGACGCGGGGAGGATAGGAGGCCAGAAAACAGGTGGACGCTGTCGCCTGCTAGCTCCATGCTTTCGAGCTTGAGATTCACGAGTGATGGGAATACGACGGTGGCGGGGAGCCGGACTCTGGCGCCACCAAAGTCCAAACACAAGCGCTCCAGATTTGCAGAGATAGGAATCCCATCAAGGGCCATCACAGTCCCGGGCCTCTCCTTGCCTTCGTCCTCCTGCTCCTCGTCATCAGTGTCCTCTGCAACAGACTGAAACCATACAATTTTGAAAGACTTCACGCCGTGTTGCGCCGCGTACCGGACCCACGTCTCGGCTGCTCCGACGGGCGACGGAACAAGGAGTTGGTCGCGTTCACGACAGTCCAAGTCCAATTCGAGCGTGATCTTCAGGCGTTCGATGGCGTCGCTCGATTGGGCGCGTTGGGCAAGAACATCGCTGATGAATGCGATATATCGCTGGGCGTCGCTGGCTGATTTGATCAAGGACGTCGTCAAGAAGGAGAAGCTGAGCACCGGGACGCGCGTCCAGAGGCCGCGCCACCGCCGCGAGAGCGTGCCCGTGCGCACCACTTCCCTCGCGTCGCCCACCAGCCCCAGGATCCGCAAGAGCACGTCGTCGACGAGCCCGCTGATCAGATCGGCGCCGTGATCATCGTCAGCAGTTGTGCTTGTTGGCTTTCTTTGTTGTTTCACCGCGTCCACATCCTCCATAAATTCCATGGCCGCCGTTCTATTGATTTGATTGATTGCTGGGTGTGCAAGCACACAAAATATATGATAGCATGCACGGCATGCGGCGTGGCACGTCCGGACAACGGAACATGAATTGAGTACGCTTACTCAATTCAGAGATTCTTTGGAGAGGCAAAACCCAAGAGCTGATCGGATTCTGAATCCAAGAGAGAAATTCAGCCCGCGCTAAACGGGCCTCCATAGAGAAATTCAGCCCGCACTAAACGAGCCTCCATAGAGAAATTTAGCCCATTTAGTGAGGCTACCAATCGGAAGTGTTTCGTCATCTCTCTCTCTAAAGAAAGAAGAAGTTCTAACCCCTAGTCATAAACGGATCAGAAAATGTGAAGTTTGCTGCCGCATGAAAACGTCCGCACCAGTATGGAGCAGCAGGAGGCGCGCTTCGCTCAGTTTTCCTACTGTGAGCAGAGCTTATCACCGTATCAGTCTATATATTACGAAACTGCAGCGTTTTCTACTCTTCCTCCACATTTTACACATCCAACAATTACAACGAGAAGAGAACTCTGAGGATCTCACTGTCTTCCCAACAACTTATCATGATCTCTCTGAAGCTCTAGGACAACTCAAGCTTTCGTATAACTTCGTATAATAAGTCCAAACACAAGCGCTCCAGATTTGCAGAGATAGGAATCCCATCAAGGGCCATCACAGTCCCGGGCCTCTCCTTGCCTTCGTCCTCCTGCTCCTCGTCATCAGTGTCCTCTGCAACAGACTGAAACCATACAATTTTGAAAGACTTCACGCCGTGTTGCGCCGCGTACCGGACCCACGTCTCGGCTGCTCCGACGGGCGACGGAACAAGGAGTTGGTCGCGTTCACGACAGTCCAAGTCCAATTCGAGCGTGATCTTCAGGCGTTCGATGGCGTCGCTCGATTGGGCGCGTTGGGCAAGAACATCGCTGATGAATGCGATATATCGCTGGGCGTCGCTGGCTGATTTGATCAAGGACGTCGTCAAGAAGGAGAAGCTGAGCACCGGGACGCGCGTCCAGAGGCCGCGCCACCGCCGCGAGAGCGTGCCCGTGCGCACCACTTCCCTCGCGTCGCCCACCAGCCCCAGGATCCGCAAGAGCACGTCGTCGACGAGCCCGCTGATCAGATCGGCGCCGTGATCATCGTCAGCAGTTGTGCTTGTTGGCTTTCTTTGTTGTTTCACCGCGTCCACATCCTCCATAAATTCCATGGCCGCCGTTCTATTGATTTGATTGATTGCTGGGTGTGCAAGCACACAAAATATATGATAGCATGCACGGCATGCGGCGTGGCACGTCCGGACAACGGAACATGAATTGAGTACGCTTACTCAATTCAGAGATTCTTTGGAGAGGCAAAACCCAAGAGCTGATCGGATTCTGAATCCAAGAGAGAAATTCAGCCCGCGCTAAACGGGCCTCCATAGAGAAATTCAGCCCGCACTAAACGAGCCTCCATAGAGAAATTTAGCCCATTTAGTGAGGCTACCAATCGGAAGTGTTTCGTCATCTCTCTCTCTAAAGAAAGAAGAAGTTCTAACCCCTAGTCATAAACGGATCAGAAAATGTGAAGTTTGCTGCCGCATGAAAACGTCCGCACCAGTATGGAGCAGCAGGAGGCGCGCTTCGCTCAGTTTTCCTACTGTGAGCAGAGCTTATCACCGTATCAGTCTATATATTACGAAACTGCAGCGTTTTCTACTCTTCCTCCACATTTTACACATCCAACAATTACAACGAGAAGAGAACTCTGAGGATCTCACTGTCTTCCCAACAACTTATCATGATCTCTCTGAAGCTCTAGGACAACTCAAGCTTGATGCACGCGTCAGTTAACATTTGTGTTTGTGAAATTAAAGCTTGGTTAGCTCATCTGAACTACTTTAAGAATTTTCTGCATTTTGACCCACCAAAGTTGCCACTTACTTTTCCGTAAAAGACCAGGACAGCAATGCAGTGTCATGCTTATATATTACAGCAAGAGGAAAGAAGCACGAAGACGGCAGCATGCGTGCAGTACCTCGCATGGCGCCAATCAAACCAAACCAAATAAAAGACGATCACAAGACGACCACAGGAAGAACCAAAGCTGCATTCAAGGGTCAGGACATGGACGACGCAGGCATGCTGATCGAGGACACACCGTCACAGACGCAATGGCCCAGCGTGCTAGCTAGCCGTGGCCGTCAGTACGTGGTCAGTGCGCCCACATGCGCGTGCCGTGCGTTCGTGCACGGCCCCAGCTCGAGTCACGGCGAACGGATCCTGCTCTAAACTAGCCTTTTGGCTTCAGATTTTTCCTTTTGGTTTTCTCCTTCAGGCGGCTATCGCCGGCAGTGGCGACGCCCAGAGCTGGGCGTTCTTCACCTTGGACACGCTGTTGAGCACGCCCAGCGGCGTCACGTCGCCGACCACCGTCACCTTCTTCGCCGTGAAGTCAATGTCGAACGATTTCACGCCTGTTTATATTTTCAGAAGTGAGAGTTGTTATCAGTATAACAAAGGCTTTGAGCTTATCTTGACGAACTCCGAAGAAAAGTTACAGATCTTGATTGACATAGCTGTCAAGCTAGCTCACCTTCCATCTTGGAAAGATGCTTCTTCACCTTCCCAGCGCATGCTTTGCAGTGAAGAGATACCTTCAGCACAACCACCTGATAAAAGATTCCCAACGTTTGAGCTCGGTTTTATAAGAAAGCATATACTATCATATGCTGGTTTCGCGGAATTTTTTTTTTTTTGAACAAAAAGACACAAAAATGAGCAAGTATGCAAGCTTGGTAATTAAGAGTGACATGCTTTGGATTTCTGATACTAATCCAGTTAGCCGCAAAGGCAAAGCTGCAGCAATTCAGTAATTTTCTATGCATATCTTTGTGCAATACAGAATCTTTAACTAACTTTCCACAAAAGCGTATCTGCTCGTAATCATAGTATTCGGATAACTTCAGCAGTAAGCACAGATATCAAACGAGAAATCATTGTATAAACAAACCCTCCATGGCCCACAGGTATGATCGCTAATCATCACATAATCTCACTTCCGTGTTTCTAATGTTCTCAAGTCAAGAAGAGTAGGGGCTAAAGTAATACAAGCACGACATGATAGTCAGTGATCAGTAATTTTTTAAAAAGAAAAAACCAAGTCATGTTCAGTCTAGTAGTAATGATTTACAAGTAGTAGTAAGTGGGCAGTTCGCTCACCTGCTCCTGCGCATGCGTGCTCTTCGCATCAGCTGCTTCTTCCTTGGTGGCATCAGCGGGCGGAGCAGACTCCACCTCCTGGATCTCCTCCTCGGGGCCACTCAGCAGGTACCTGGACGAGTTGGCCGGGCTGACGAGGCCGCCGCCGGCGGCGTTCACGGCAACCTTGTGCTGCTGCCCTTTCTTGCCGTCGTGCCTGTGTGTCCTCGGCGTCGTAGGAGCCTGAGACAGATGGTTGGAGCTCGCAACGGCCTTGTGCGACCGGACCATTGGCTGCCGCTCCAAGCTCGGGCATATCGCTGTGGACGCCGGAGTGGAGCACGAAAGGCGCCGCTCCAAGCTCGGGCGTATCGCGGCGGCCGCCGGAGAGGAGCACGAAATGCCCTTCAGGTACCTGAAGAGCAGAGGAGCCATGGTTTGCGTAGTGAGACTACTGACCGCTACTAGCGAGAAGCTGTACTGCTCTGGTTACGCGTATGCTACTGGAATGCTAGGAACACACTGCTTATATAGGATAGGAGCACACTGCTTTGTTTGAATGGTAAGTATCACTCTTCTTAAACCCGTCCAAAAAAGATGGCAAAAAAAATAAACTCTTCTCGAAAGTGGTGCTAGTATTTGTCTCAAAAAAAAAGTGGTGCTAGTGTTTTTCTCCCTAAAGAAAGCCACACATGTCATGTATCAATCGAGGAGTTCATGGGATCATCTGCAACAAACTACAATCTTGTAGAAAAGAGCAGGTTTTTTGTTGTTTTGTATACAGAAAAAGGAAGAGTTAGGCACCAGCGTTCGGATCTCCACGATCTTTCACCCAGAAAGAGAGCTGTCAGGTAAGTTAACTTGGAGGAAACGACACATATTTTAACTCTATCATTGCGGCCATGTTACCGTGAAAGTCCTGCCGTGTTTCGTTTCTTCAGCCACGTTGCTGTATGGATGGTTCAGCCGTCTGTTTTTCCACCACAGAAAGCCCTTTCAGGAAATAAATATTGTAAGCAAGACTGATGTAACAGGCAATGATGAATCATCGAGGAAATTACAGGCATAATGGAGTGTGAAAGTGTGGTCAACCTGGTTTGGCTAAAATGTGCTTGGAACATCGTTAGCGCCTTCTCCATTAATTGCCCGGCATGTTTTTTTTTACGGGTCAAGGGGGGATAAGCTCCCCACCTGATTTTCTATTATATTAATGGCGGCCCCCAAACTGGCCCAAAATATTTTGTACAAGCTGTATGGAAAGAATTACATTTCTCAAGATTTACATATTGAAAGAGAACAAAGAGCACCAAGTGTTTGAGACATCAGTGTCCGCGCGAGGGAGTCGACATCTCCACATATAACCTTCCTCACGACATTGTAGCAGCAACCGGGAGAGCGAGAGCGGGATGCTCTGGAAGATGAACTCATTGCGATGTTTCCACACCATCCAGCAACAGAGATGCAAGAACGTGTTGTAGTGCCGTGGTGGAACAGACGATGGCCGGGACAGTTCCCACAGAGCACCAACAGAAGTGGAGCTCGTGATGGTGAATCCCAGAGCCGACCAGAATGCAGCAGCAGTGGGGCAGTGGAAAATGAGATGATCAGCTGTTTCCTCTGTGGCGTCACACAGCTCACATGTAGCAGATTGAACAACATGTTTCGTGAGGAGAGTGGTCCGGCATTTGATCCGTTCCTGGACCAGCAGCCAAATGAAGAACTGCGCGTGCGGCGGCGTGCAGTTTTGCCAAACAAAAACAGCATAGGGGCAGGTGAAGTCCGATCCCGCCACAAGCAAATT
>LAPY01002305.1:67652-83053 GCA_000970635.1 Eragrostis tef
GCTCCCCCTCCGTTGCGCGCGAGCAGCAGCATGACTTCTTGAGCCACGCTGATGATGCTCACCTCCGGTTCTTCCTGTCCGAACGTCAGCCTCTTCATCGCGCCAAAAATGCTCTGTCGCCTTTGTTTTGTTTTGTTTTGTTTGTGTTTGATACAGTGGGAGTTGTTTTGAAGCTATATATAGAACGGGAATGCTGCCAAGTGTCAAGACGCGAGACTGGAATTTCTTATTTCAGTTTCCTCAAGGGACATTCGACGACTTAGCAGTAACATTTGTCTTTTTTTCTCTTTTTTTTAGATGGCAGTAGCATTTGACTTGTTCGTTCTTAATGATACTAAACAAACGAACAAGATAGGAGCAGACTTAAATAATTGGGACTTAAAATTTGTTCGATGAAATGGTGGAATATCGAATGCCAGACAATTGGCTTGCCCCCTTTGCCTGTGGAGGCTGACTGTCAAACCCACGCGTGCATCGATGACGATCACAATGCTCATTTGTTTAGTTTAGTAGGATTTGCCTCTTTTATAGAGTTCTAGGGAGTGTTTTACTATGGACTCCTTGTTCGGGTTACGATATACTGACTTCATCTTGCGCTTAAGAGTGGACTTGAGGGGAGGCTGACATGGTAATGGTAGACGAGCCTGCTAATTATGTTATCAGAGCAAAGATAAATGCAGATGGTAACAGTAAGCAGTGACCTTCAATACTCAACAATCTATTCTGATGCTAGCTGGTAAATGAAATATAATGTTGTTTATCTTATCCAGTATTTAGTCCTTTGCATAATTGGTTTTTTGCGCTGTCATTGCTGAAAAGGCATCTGCAACTGCGAGAGGAGAAAATGTTACCTGAACTCGTTCCTGCTAAGGTGGAGGTGGTTTTATCTGCCCCTTTGACTCGCTAATAACCGAATTGATAACCTTAGCTGACTTTGGTTAGGCATGATTAACAAGCACGGAAGCCCAATATCAACGAGGCATCTGCAAGGCTACAACAACCTCTGATCCAACTTGAAAAAAAAAAAGAAATACTAAGTGGAAGACAGCACGCTACATAGTACTACTGCATAATGATTATCTTATCCGACGTAATCCCTCCCTCCGATTCCTTTTTCTTGACGTCAAGACAAGGAAAAAAACACAGAGGGAGTAACTCACTAAACATACTTTAAATTATCGGCGCTCCTTATCTGGCAGCAATTAGGCCAGAACAAGAATTAGATATTCCGCTCTCAGTGCATCTATAAAACAACCAATGTGTAGATGAGTGTCTGGTACAATGCATCTTCCCTGCTTACGGAACAACTAACCGACCTTGCTAATGACGTATCGGTACACCACATTACCACGAAAGAACCTGAAGCAGACTGTCAAGGAATGGGGATGTGGTACGCCGGTTCGAAAAAAAAAATCCTCGTTTGACTTTGGGTCCGGGACGGCTCTAGCCAAAACTGGGCTAAAAGTAGAGTTTCAATGGGCCCTATCAGCCGGTAAATCCATCACTTTTCGTGCGGGGTTTTCCGAGATTCTGGCCCATTACTGTGATTGATCCCTGGGCCGGCTTCGCGGGGAAGCATTCATCTGCTGCCGCCGTACGAATCGCCATCTCCTTGTGCCGCTTCCGTTCTCTCCGCTTTATTCCTCGCCGGCGTGGACGGGCGGAGGAGCAAAACCCCACACCACACAGCGAGGGCGCAGCCGCCTCCCCCTTTGAGCCGCACCGCAGCCATGGCCGCCGCCGTCGTTGTCGCGGAGCCCAAGACCAAGTACGATCGACAGCTCAGGTAACCCGTCGCCGCGCATCTGCGCTCCCGCTCCCTCCCCACCTCCGTGTCCGTGCGATCGATGTGTAGATTCCGAGCACTCATCGTCGACCAATCCCAGGCTTTAGGGTCCTGCCTGGATGGAAATCTGCCTCGTGCGGTTCAATTTCGGTTCCTTTTAGATTAGATGTGTCGTCCCAGCTAGGGTTTTGGGTTCATGTTGTGATGTGTCTGACGGATGCTCTGAAGGTAGGGGATTCTCCACAATGGAGGTAGGTTTATGTCGCATCTTCGAGGCTGCGCTGACCTCGAAGTCCCAAAACCCCAGGCCTAAGATCCAGCTTTTGTTGCTTGCAAGTTGTTGGGACTGATTTTGTGATTGTTAGGTGCGTTCATACTCCATGGATTTCATTGCGGCCTAAGGTGTGTCTAAAGTCCATGCCTGTAGTAATGTGTGGCATTATGATAGAAGGTTGTAGATTCTACTTGTGGTTTAATGATTCTCCATGTGCCCCTTGTTTCAGAGTAGCACTGGGTACATCTGGTTCCATAGTCGTAGATAACTGTTTATTATTTTATACCTATGCTAACACTTGGATGGGTCGATACAACTATCAGAGCTCGCTTCCCAACTGAGATGAGATGATAAACCCTTGGTGACCACAAGTGAATACAAAGGGTGATTTTTGTCTGTCTTTGGTCAATCATATCCGTTTGCCTTCACAGATATCGTTGTCTCTAGTCTGCAATCCTTTTAGTCCACTTGTCTTGAATCTTTGACTGATATTGCATCGTGTCATTTCATTCATGGTAGTGTTATTAGAGACTAAGCATGACTTACTAAATTAAGCTCTTGATTGCCAGATATTCAGCATTACCCATTAAACTTGTCCATCCATTAGGCAACAAACTTTCCTGTTTTCTCTATCGCGAGATTTTTTGTGTTGATTAAGGTAAAGTAAAATGTAATTCATGATGCAAGCACCATTTTTATCAAGTTAAACCCACTGTTATGACATTTAGGCTTTACATTCCAAGGAATTCGTATTTCGACATGCTTGTTTTTCTGCTTCTTTTTACTCCATGAACAATGAGATAGCAAGCCCGGATACTGAAAGCTACTACGGTTTGTTAATGACAAAGTACAGGATATGGGGTGATCAAGGGCAGGCCGCACTTGAGAAGGCTAGCATATGCTTGCTTAACTGTGGTCCTACTGGAACTGAAGCGCTGAAAAATCTCGTACTTGGAGGAATAGGAAGTATCACTGTTGTTGATGGCTCTAAAGTCGAAGCATCTGATCTGGGAAATAACTTTTTGTGTAAGTTTTTTTCTCTGTGATTCTTCATGTTCTTCTAGATTCATTCCACAAAAGCGATTGAACTTATATTCTGGTGCCTATTTGCATTCAGTGGATGAAGGGTGCTTGGGGCAACCAAGGGCTAAATCCATATGTTCGTTCCTACAAGAGCTGAATGATGCTGTTAAAGCCAAGTTTGTTGAGGAGTCTCCAGAAACATTGATAGACTCTAATGCCTCCTTCTTTTCCCAGTTCACCGTTGTCATTGCTACTCAGGTACGCATTCTTCGAATTACTCTTAGGTTAAATTGCAAAAATATGATCAGTATGTGGGTGTTTCTCCATGCAGTCAGAACTTCTGGGTGTATGAATATTTGTGCCTTTTATGTGAAAAACAAATCATAAGAGGAAACTCAACAAGAGAATTATTAGAAGGTTTACAGACTTCAGTAATGCCTCCATATTCATAACTGTTGTGGCTCAATTTTTCATTTGAAAATCTGTACTTTGAGAAACAAGTATCTCTTGTAAATTCACCTAAGCTGTGGGCTATTGTCGATGAATTCTGTTGTTTTATTTTCTATGAGTTCAATGATAAGATAGTAAATAGTTTATTACTTTGTTCCTCAATATTTGGTTATTTGATTAGTTTTCTTTTGCACTTCTAATCATGGGTAATTGTCCATCGACGATTTTTTATGACACACTTCAGATGTGATTTCTGTACTCTGTAGTATGTAGCTGCTAACTTTAAAAGTGTCAGCACGTTAGAATTGACTCACCCTATTCACTGCTCAGCTATTTTCTCTGCACTTGTATCTGTGCAATACAGCCTTGCAGGTGAAAGATAATAAAGTTTCAATCATGAATTGCATATATGCCCTGCTCAGGTCATAAATAGTTAGATCTGTTTAGTAGTTCTGTTGTTCGACCGTTTTCTCAGGCTTTTAATCTCACTAGTGCTAGTAGAGTCCCCTCTCCATTTTTGAAGTACCGCAACGAAACATCTGTATATGTTTGGCTTCCTCTATATAATTTTCTAACACAGTGTTTTCCCTCTGTTGCAGCTTCGGGAGAGCTCTTTACTGAAACTAGATGATATCTGCAGGAAAGCCGATATCGTGTTGGTTGCTGCACGTTCATATGGTCTAACTGGTATGGTTAGGGTCAGCGTAAAGGTACTTTGATAGACTCAGACGTAATAAAGTTGTTAACCTTTCGCCGTATATCATGACATCGCAGTCACTGTCTGCTAGCAATACCTGGGAATTTTGAATATTTTCATTCAACTAGTCAACCATCGACACATAGTTGCTCCCATTTGAGCCTTGTTGGTTGTCTTTGTCACCGTTTTTGCGCAGTTCTGGCTGTGCCACCTATGTACATGTAACAAAAGCATTTTGGGAAGGTGAACATTCTTTTTGTTTTCCCTTCTTTTCAGGAGCACTGTGTTATAGAATCAAAACCGGACCATTTCTTGGATGATTTGAGGCTTCACAATCCATGGACTGAACTCAAGCAGTAAATATATCCATATATTCGTCTTTTTTTTAGGAAGTCTCTGTTACTGTTGACACTTCTGTTTTTGCAGGTTTGCAAAATCAATTGATATATGTGATAAAGATCCTGTTGTACACAAGCATACTCCATACATTGTTATCCTAGTAAGGCTTGCAGAAAAATGGGCAGATGCGCATGATGGTCGCTTGCCTTCAACTAGGCAAGAGAAAAGGGATTTTAAGGTATTTTTTTTCCAGGACCGTTGGCCTATGTAGCAAGCGAATTGACAATTTATTTTGACTGTCAAAGGTACTGACTAAAATGCTGTTTCCATCAGGACCTAATTCGGGCCCATATGCTCAATGTAGATGAAGATAATTACAAAGAAGCTGTTGAATCTTCATATAAAGTCTCTGTCACTCCAGGAATCAGTAAGTTTCTTTAACATTTTTTAACTTCTCTTAAAAGAATACCACAAATTTACCTTAATTATCATGATTCTATATTACAACTCTTTGCATAATATTAATGAACAAGAGCTATGTGGCGCCACCTAAGTGCTGATCCTAAGCTTATTTGTTGATATCTGCACATATTGCCTTCAGCTAAATTAACAATGGTTTTACATTTTTCTGAATCTTGCTACATAAATTGTTCTCAAACCGAGCACATTCACTGATAACCATATGCAGCTTTCGGTCCATCTCAGCTGCAATTCGTGGGTTTACATAGATCAGATTCAAATATTTGGTGATCACTATTACAATATCGTTTTGTAACATCTTCGTACACAATGTCTTCTGATGATAGCTCACCTTTCGTTTCTGTGGCATAACATATGACATTCACAATCACAGGCTTATTTTTTCGAATTTATAATGATGGCCCTATCAGTTGTCAACATATTAAGCATTAAATGCTTGTTAATTTCATCACATAACCCAGCTGACCCTTGCATACTAGAGAGCATGAAGAAAAGGTGGCTGTGAACTGTCTGCAATGATTTAGATTAATACGTGAAACAGAGGGGAACATTTCTTGTTATCTAATTTAGATGATAATAATGTACTGTTTGCACAGTTGTACTCTGGTTTTAACATAAAAAAATAGCCTTATTCCCAAATCTGTGATGTAGTTTTCACGTTTTCTGCCATAATAGGCGAGTTCACTTATTGTCTCTTACAAAATGGCACATGCATCTTTACAAACTTGCAGGATTATAACTCATGATTGGTTTCTGCTAGGTGATGAGATCCGTCATATAATTGATGATAGCTCTACGGAAGTCACTGCATCTTCATCAGATTTCTGGATTTTAGTGGCCGCTTTGAAGGTAACCTCCGTGATTCAAATGTATTGAATGGTTCTATACTATGCAATGTCCCATGGTTTTAAAGTTGACATGCTATGGTAAATTTGTGACCTAAATGCTGAGTAACTTTTATCTGCCACTCATCTATTATATGATCTCCTTGCTGTTGCTATAGCATTTAGATGACTCGTCACCAAAATCTCAGTCTGCAAATGTACTGAAGTGCTTGACCAAGTTCTGGTTCTAGTTTGTGGACTTACAAACTCAATTCCTAGCTGCATTTGCGATATAATTTCAGGCCCCTAATATTCCCAAGTTGCTTAACCAAACATAATTTGTCCGGTAGGCTTGTTGACCTCAAGCTGACCTTTACTGGTCTCTATTCTAGACCTACGACCAAACACTGAAGCTTTTGATCGAGTAAGAAGTCCGTTATAAATTTGCCAGTATCAGACAGATATTGATTTTGGAGGCTTCATTGCTGAAGGGTTTATTTGTTGAAGTCCCAGTTATTAGAGAATAGAGAATAAAAGGCTTTCTTATTTGTGGACACTGCTCAATTACACGGACACCATAATAAGCTGCCATGCATATTTCTTTTGCCCTTCTTTTAAGTGCATACAGACCTAGTTTCTTAGCAATTTTTTCATGTTGATTTCTAACTGTTTGCAGGAATTTGTTGCAAACGAGGGCAATGGTGAGCTACCTCTTGAGGGAACCATTCCTGATATGACGTCTCTTACCGAGTCAGTGTCCTTCTGATGCCATCCACCTTTTTTTTTTCTCAATCCCCAGATTCAATTTCTGCTATCATAACTGTTTTCTTCTGTTACGTGAATATTATAATGTCGCTACCTTTACAGGTATTATGTAAGCCTACAAAAGTTATACCAAGCCAAGGCTGAATCTGACTGTCTAGCCATGGAGCATCGTGTCAAAGATGTCTTGAAGCGAATTGGTAGAGACCCAGATTCTATTTCAAGGGCGTATATCAAAACTTTCTGTAAAAATGCTAGAAAACTCAGGGTAAGCTGCTTATGATGACATGTTTTGTACTGCCTATTTATGGTTGCAGTTGAGCATTTTATCGTAACAATGGCAGCTAATTCGTTTTAGCGAGTTCTTTTGTTCCTGGGCAATATTTATGGTGTATATGCTCCTGCTGCATTTTCACGCGCGGGGTGGGGGTGTGTTCTAGCGCTGATGAGGCTTTTTTTGTTGTTGTTGTATGCAAGAATAAATTGGATAAAGCTGACTTTATTACATAATATAACATTTTCTTGTTGCCCACTTGTTTCAAAAGAATAGGAGTGCTATTGCCTGAGAGAAGACCATTTTGAAATCATTGCCATATAATATGCCATGCAATAAATGGGGCTGTGAATTTTTCGTGAAGGGGCCCCCTCCTCATGTCTTCTTTTGTTCATTTTGTTTATTGCACCTATCATTGGCTTTGATGTTGATTTTAACAAGCGGTAGCTTATTGATAGATAGCCATAAACTATTATTGAATCCGATTAAGTCATCGATGCTGATTAATATCTTATGTCTAGGTTTGTAGATACCGCAGTATCAGTGAGGAGTTTACCTCTCCCATTCTTTCTGAGGTTCAAAAGTACTTCACTGATGAAGATTACAGGTCCGCATCCATTACTTCGATTTTTCCCGTTCATGTTTTCACCTTTTGTTTTATCAATTGACATATGCAAAAGAAAAATAGACATGCATATTTCATGGTACTACTTTTACATTTTCTACTGTATGCATACACATTTTATTTGATCCAACATGTCAACCGCTAGGCAATTCTAGAAGTTGCAGGATTAGCCTTTTCTTCAAAGATCACATTCCTGAAACCAAGCAAATTGTACTGCAAGTGCCTGTAATATAGATGCTATCATGGTCCTGACTCTTGGCTTCTAAAGCAGAACATTTTTGGTTGCCATTCGTCCTATCTTTGTCGCCTCATTACTACTGACTTTGAGTGTTTTATATGAACATTCGTTTTTAAAAGAGTGTTATGTACGAGCTGTTTTCTGTTGACACCTGACTTGCGGATTACTCCGTAGATTTTATTTTCGCTTTGTAATGACTAGCAATGTGTCTCTCCAGCTACGCAGTCAACTTCTACGTACTACTACGTGCTGTTGATCGATTGGCGGCCAACTATAACAGATTACCTGGAATCTTCGACAGGTACATGAGAAGAATGTTCATTTGCTTTTGGTGAACATTATCTCCCATTTGTAATACTGATTATACACTGGATTCAATAGTGAGATTGATGAGGATATCCCTAGGCTGAAGACAGTTGCCGCTTCAGTGGTCAGTGACATGGGTTTGAATGGAGCGTCCTTATCTGAAGACCTGATAACTGAAATGTGTCGGTTCGGGGGCGCAGAGATTCATCCTGTGGCGGCCTTTATTGGTGGAGTAGCTTCCCAAGAAGTAATTAAGGTCTGAATGCACACTTAACTGGATAAGTCATTGATCATATAATGTTTGTTGTGCACCATGCATGCACATTACTCCGTCCATTCTTAAATATATCATCTAGGATTTTGCACGTCAATTTGGAGAACATGGTCAAGTATCATTGTGGAATCAAAATCTGATATACATTTGAGCATCAGCTGGAATGAGCTTTTCATTCGGGCATGAGTACAATTACTGACTACTGTTCTTTTCCCAATCTTGCAGATGGTCACCAAGCAGTTTGTGCCATTGCAAGGAACATTTATATTCAATGGAATTGACCTCAAATCACAAGTTTTGACATTATAAGATGACTGCGGAGAGTTCATCCTGCGGAGGACTTTTGAGTTGCCGTATTGCCTCGCGGTGCAGTGAAACCAGTTTCCCCGTGTACTTGTTAACATCAAATTGGAACTGTATCATTGTACTTACGGGTATCATAACTTGCATAATATTGATGTGATGAGTGGCATTCTTGCGAAATAGCTGTATATGATTTATCATTCCATCATTTTCTTTACCTTTTTGAAAGTTGGAGATTAGTAGAGATGTGGTTGGGATCTAAGAATGCCATTAGAGAACTGGTTGAGCTATCCTGACCATCAGCTCAATATCGTCATTTGTGTGTCAAGGAAAACTCTATTCAAGCGATCAAATTACCTTTTGGCTTCAAGTTTCACATCATGTACTATGTTTCCTGCATTTTAATTAATGAAAATAGGTAGATGCCTCCCATACCGACTTCCTCAAAAAAAAAAATGGAGGAGTATACGCTAAAACATCCAATCCTACTTTAATGCCTTTGAACAAGAGCTAAGACAACACAATGGCACTATTATTATTAGTCAATGTATCATACCATAAGAAAACTGGCCGCCAATGAAGTATATTGTCTATGCGCAATTATTTGGGCCCCCATAAGAAAACTGGCCGCCAACAATAGGCGAGACTCGATAGCAGTTATTGGTACTAATGTAGGGAAGATCTTTGTCGATAACATGATTGCCACCCTTTATATCGATAAACTGAAGATGATTCATGCTTGCAGCATTGTTGGGAGGAACATTACCATTCCCCATTGGAATATTCGAGTCATTCTTTGTGCAACCAGTAAAACCGCCAAAGGATATATTCAGTTCCTTGCCAGCTGATAGCGCAGGGAGAACTTCCTTCGGGAAATAGCCAACTGATTGTGCTGGGCCATTGAAGCCACAGTGGACATGCCAGTTACCAGACGACGAGTCCTGCAGTCCGGGATGCAGTTATGTTAACAGCATTTTAGTGAATAGCTAATTAAATGAAGAAAAGAGTCGTTGCAACAACAACAAAAAGAAGAAGAAAAGAGACACCATTATTTTTACACTTCTATTGATGCAAGTGTTTATATGGTATAGATAGAAGGGAGATCAGGACTTTCGCGAGTGATTCGTCTTGAGTACCATTAACTCAAGGTTTCGGTTAAAATAATATCTTAATTGGCTGTAGTTATGCACATATGGGCAAAGTTTTTTGTCATGAAATACATAGTTTTGGGGTACATAGTTAAGAGGTGTGTGTGTGTGTGAACTGCAATAGCATTGACCGTGATAAACATGGGTACCTTGAAAACTCTAAGTGAGATGTAGTGTACCCTTCCAGCGATCCTAGAAGATGGATAAATGATATCACCAGGAGCTATGGCAGATTCACTTGTTCGTATAAAACCAGGAGAGCAATTTGTGTTATAGCACCGGGACTGACCATCCTGGCATAAAAAAGGGAAAACACAATTGGTTGAGGCATTTGTGCTGTGTGTTGTAATTCGCAAGATATGATAAAAGAATCTCTAATAATTTTTTTAGTGAAACGACAAAGTTTTGACTCCTTGTTGACCCATATTTAACCAGATCTACCTACTGAAAATAATCTATAATCTATAATGAAAAAATAAATTTGTTATCACAAATATTTGTAGGTAGGATTTCAACTTACAGTCCAAAATGTGAAGAAGTGGGTATTAGAGTCCTGGTATAATAGTGGAAGAACCTGTATCATCAAAGCAATCACTGCACTTAGGGACAACGCTAACAAGGGCTATGTTTACTCGATTGGGATTTACCAAGCTTAGTGTAAATAGGCAAATAATTTTGTTTTCTATGAGGCCTATCTCGGTCAACCCCTCCAACTTTATCACAAATTGAGGATAAATTTTATACCAGGGCAAGTCTGTTTCATGCCTTTTTTTTTAAATGGTTCATGCCATTCAATTTGGTAGAGTGGATAACTCCTTGAACCATCGATTTAGTCGGTCACAGAAGTGGAAAACGGAAAGTGAGTCGTGGTCTAATGAGAATTTCTCTGGTGTGGTTGTTTTTTAGTTTTTTTATAGAAACTATTCTCGGGATGTTAATTATCATTGCGTAATACATATAGTAGAAAAAATATCTTGCAAAACTTACATGCCAACCTATAAGAATTCCAGATTTTACTTTCCCATTCATCATACTATAGATCCCAATTTCAGAACCACTCTGCTGAGTAATTCTCAACCCAAAACCATAGACATCAGATGTAGCTTCTAGTCCATAATAAGATCCTCCAATATCAGGGTTCCATGTGTGAGTGGCATATTGAAACGTCCACTGCCATTTGTTTTGAAAATGCTATCAGTATCATGCAACATATATAATCTTAAAACAATTTAAGGTTTTCTCAATGAAAAGGGGACTAAGCTTAGAACATATACATCATTTGTGCCATTTTCAGTTGCTTGAACTGAACCTGATCCTTCTTTGAGGGAAGGTAGCTGTGGATAACTGCCACGCAGACTTGATGTTGTCCAATTCTCCCCCTCGAAATGTTAGAAAAAAAAATTAAATGCTTCAGACAGGTAGCATTGCTATTACAACTCTTAAAATCAACAGCCAGACAGATCGATATTAGAACACAACACTAAAATAATGCAGGATCAATGTACCTCGGCAAAGTAAGAAGCTAGGCAACCTCTGACTATTGTGTTCACAACAAAAGCACAAAGGATGAGTCCAGCCTGCAGCAGAATTTTCTCCATTGCTACTTGCTACAAAGGTAAAATGAAAAGATGATGCTCTCTCTAGTACGCACTGTTTCCTTTTATATGATAACACGGGTGAGAATAAGATATCATCCCTGATTAATCACAAACATTTGATATGTTTGGCAAAAAAATTAATCAAGATAAAATCTTGCCCTTAAAACATATAATTATATGGCATTAAATCTGATGAGTAAACACGAAGGAATCCCCCAGGCTGGAATTTTTTACTTTATAAAATCTGCATTCTTATTATATACTAACGTTTCATTATGTTAAAAATATATCACGCCAAATCTATCACATAATAATTATTAATTAGGGGTATGCTTGGAGGAGAACATTATCACAATTAACATCTACAAAAACAATAGAGGAGCGCAACAGGACTAAACATTTTCTTTTCTCACTGCTACTCACTTGGCACAGAAGTTACTCGCAGGCACGGCTTGCTCGCGATCGATTAGCTAGTGTACTCCTGCGTGCTTATCAGAAAGAGGAAAGCGCGCCATGGACAAAGCAAAGTCGTATTCGTATCTGCTACTCCACGCAGGATGGTGGTGACTAGCTGAGCTAGGCTTGGTCGTGCTCTCCTGAGTACTACTGCCAGATGGCAAGTGCGAAGCGGGGAAAAGTGTAAGCCCAGTCAGTGCCAAGCGGGCAAAGGCACATCACGCAGACGGACCCGCGGCATATGATTAATGCTTAGGTGGTTCTTATATTAGGAAAGATGGAGTGCCAGTAGATAATACTGTCGGCTGAGGAGCGCTGTCAAGCTGAGCACGTAGGCACCGACCTTACTGTACGTATACTCTCATGAGTCCATTGGCAGATCATATAATATCCGGATTCCCAAAGGCGGTCAGCAGATGGCCGGTGATATTCTCGCCACGCGTTTGCCGTCAGAAGAAGGCAGAAAATGCGTGAGGGACAGATTGAGCAATGTGTTAGCTACAGGCTAGTTGTGATATCTCCCTGAATGGAGAGTATAAACCATCTTTGTCAGCAGCTGTCCGGATGCATATACGCTTGTGTAACGCGTTTTCCCCGTTCGTTTCAGCTGCCCTCTAAACTTTAAACCTGTCACTAGAGATACATATAGGTGAGCTAAAGATATGAAAGTTGTCCGCCGCTCCAAAGACCGGCTATTAATCAACCACGAGCTCTCTGTCTCACTGCTGACTTGGAACACAAGGTAGTAGTATCAGTACTTGTCTCAGCCACTCAGTAGTACGTATATCGTGACATCACCAGGCGCATCATGTCTAATGAAACCCCACTTGCATGCTCTGGTAGTTGGGAGTAGACTCGCTGTTAGTAATTTAATTAGAGCTTAGTTGAAGAATTTTTGTGGCTGACTGCCGGCTTCCAGAATATTGTGACGCTGGTGTAAGTAGCTAGACAAGTCGAAGTACTGTCTGTATGCTTAGTACTAGTAGTAGCCACGACGAGACGACGACGGAGGGGGTCTGAACTCGCTAACGATCGATCTGACGTGCTGAAGAGGAAAACGCGTAGGCACCGACATCACCGTGTCACACTGTGCGTATGCTCTCAGGTGTCCGTCGTCAAACCAGACCATATGTAATAAGATCCCAGAAAGGCAGTCAGCAAATATAATGGCCGGCGAAGGAAGAAACTGTGACAACGACACATATGCTCACAGGCCATAATCTTCATGTCTTCCAGGAAAAATGCACGCAACCATCGGTGTCTTTCAGTAGCTGTGGCAAGTGGCAACTGGGAACTGGCGTTTATATGTATATATAGCAAATTAAAAACGCGTTTCTACTTTTCGTTTGCTTCGCGGCTAGTGCCAGGTGGTCGATTGCAGTTGTGTTGACGGCGAGGCAAGATCATGTTCTGGTGCAACTAATTTTCGCATACATGATACTACATACCTTGTTGATCGGATAAGGCCGGAACTTGTAACCGAATTTTCTTCTTCTAAAAGGAGCTACAATTCGGCGGGCCAGCTACCTATACACGCTTTGACGACGTGTGCGCTCCTAACACGCATCGTACCTTAACAATGAAGATATACATGCTCGGAAGTAAGCAAACACCAAATATGGGTGGCATGCAGGAGTGAACGGAGGGATCTTCTGTGTCTTTGACCCATGTTCGGGAATCAGGACAGACAGATGACGTGCTGACATGCATATTTTAGCTTTTGCACGCCAATGCAACTGGTGTTGCCTTCGCCGCGTCCATCAACAGACAGAAACGTCACGCCGTATATCTCTGTTGTCCTGATCCTCTTTCTAAGTATAGTACTAAAACATTTTCTGATCTCACCCTGCTCCCTTGGCACACAAGTTAAATCACCAGTACGTATCAGTAATCGGTCAGTATGTGTACCATGACATCACCGCAGATGGTACTCGAGAAAAAGTTTTTTAAATTGTCAAAAACAAAAAAAAAACGCCCCTAGAACGTCTTATGCATCGAGTTGTTGGGAGTAGTTCGATGAAGTGCCCGCGCGCGGCTTCCAGAAATGCAAATCGCGAGTTGGTCTCGTCTCGACTTACCGACAGTGCCGGACCACGCAGCGGGTTAAGGTATGCACAGTAGCAAAAACAATGTTAAATAGTAGTGAAACAGTGTATAAACATAATTAAATATATGAACAGTGCTTAACAGTGCTTCAATGGCCGGATTTTAGGGTACGTCGAGTCCTACCGGCATACCCGTAGGTCCGTCACTGCTTACAGTGGATGGTCCAGCATCCGCAGCCGCGAGCTGACACGTCACGTACAGTTGAATACTCGGTAGTATCGGTTGCAACTTGTGATTTGTCAATGCTTCTTTTTGGATCAGCATGTACGGTTTGGTCGGGCGCGATTAGTATACTCGCGCGTGCCAGAAAAAGGAAAGCGTCGCGGACAAAGCAAAGACGTAGTCGTCGCTGTGATGACTACGAGCTGAGCATTTTTTTTTTTTTTTAGACTCTACGAGCTGAGCATTGCTCGTGCTCCTGGAGTAGTTGCCAAATGGCCAGTGCCAAGGTGAGGCAAAGGCACAGCACACGCAGACGGACCCGCGCACGGCAGGCTCCATACTGGCGAGGCAAACGGAGCCGGCCGTGCGCGTTGGACCGGGACGGTTTCCATCGCGTCGAGACGAGACTTGAATAATTCCGCACGCCCGTGAGGAAGCGTGGCCCCCGCGGCACAGGGAGGGGAAGCAACCAATTATTAACCGCGTGGTAATTCCGCCTTTTTTTTTTTCGTGCGAACCACGCATGTGAACGCGCCGCAGCCGCGGCACTTTCCTGCGACAAGTTCTCGCCGGCAGCTACGCCCAGCTGCAAGGCACCGGGTGACCGGCCGGCATTGGCATGTCGCCATCTAATTACCTTTGTGGAGTAGTAGTATAGTAGTCTTTTTTTGGGACCTTTCAGAACCACGCTTTATGTAGGGGGAAAAAAAGGTCTACGTACCCAAATCTGAAGGAATTCAAAGTCATGGATACATACAGGACTGACCCCACGTACGTACTTACGTAGCTGAGGAGGGTACAAGTTCACGACAACAGAACAGCTTCTTTCGCAAGAAGTAGATCAGTCGGCATCGCGCCAGGCTGCGCACGCGCGAGATCTTGAACATGAAAAAATCGGGGGCCTATTCATGCATCAACTGTAGAACGCCTTCACGAATCATGCTTCTACTCTTCTGGAACGAGTGTGACCGAAGAACGAACCGGATAAGTTGACTGCTCGCTCATGCGTCAGTGAAAACGCAGCCTCACAGATCAGCACGAATCGCGAAGGTTCTAGACGCTTCCACCAGCTGGTCATATGCGCCCCGTCCAAAATCTCCTCGCCTCAGGTCATCCGGCCAGATGCCGACCCAAATTATTTTATTCACTCTCTTCATCAGCCGTGATGAGAAAGTGTTAGGAGTAGGGATTAACACGAATAAACAATTCCGCCGCCGCGGCGTTGCCCCCGCGGCTAAGCAAGCGTGGAGCCGCCACGCGCGCACACCTGCCTTGC
>LAPY01002306.1:50515-75719 GCA_000970635.1 Eragrostis tef
CCTCCAACCCTAGATGGGTGGGTATATATATCCAACATACATGGGCCTCTATATGGGCCAAGCACACTCCAACACATATGTTTGTGCATGAACTTGTCTTCTCATTTGCCTTTCCTTCTTAAATCATAGACGCATGCACGCGCGAACCAATTTTTTCAGACGCCGAACAGTGAAACAAGATCATGCAAAATCGATTTGCTCATATGCAAAAAGTTGAGGCCGCCAGGAATTGAAGCCGAATTGAACCCGCGACCTCGGACGGAGAGGAGGGCAACCAGTCGGACAGAGAGGAGGTAGTGAATGAAGTAAACCGGAGAGTCTATTTAATAAGGAAATACGGGGAAATCTCTACTATCTAAAAAGGCTGAGATCTACTATCTAAACAGGCTGAGAGGGATCGTCAACCCAGATTTTCGTTGTTCGTCCTGCCAGGATCTATCCTATGCCGCTCTCTGATCTGCCAAATTTTGGAATCTAAATCAGAATCGGAAACTAAAGTTTGGAGTTCAAATCGGATTTTCGAGATCTCTTGCCTGAGAAACAAAGAGGAGAGTATTTTCAATCCGTTTTGCTAACTCAATGGCACTGATGCGTAACATCCTCGCTGGTTTGCGAGCTCAAGCAGGCGGCAATGGAGTTTGTGTCCTGTTTCCTTCCGTTGTGAGGTTGAAGACGAACGGACACTCAGAAACAGGTTTATAAAAGTCCATTTTACTACTCTCAAGTATTCATATAGTTCACTTAACCCCTAAGCTAATTTTTGGTCCATTTTACTCCCTCTAACTATTTAAATTGGTTCAATTTACTCTCTCATGAAATTTTTCTTTTTTGTATCTCTAGGTACACATTATGTTTGAGTGTGAAATTTCATCAGATTATAGTTTAAACATACCTTATGTTAGAAAAATATTTAAAAAATTTGTTTTAAAAAAATTGTATATGGAAAGTGTGCAATACAAATTCGACATATAAGATAGAATAATGCAAAAAAATATTTATAAAAAAATCTAGAACAATTTTTCTAGTATAGAGGACGATGTCATCTACTATCCTACAAAATTTGAGCTTCCAATATAACCTGTACAAAGAGAAACAAAAAAGTAAAAATTCACGAGGGGGTGAATTGCTCCAATCTAGATAGTTCAGGGTAGTAAATTGGACTAAAACTTAGTTTAGGAGGTCAAGTGAACTACATGCATATTTGAGGGTAGTAAAATAGACTTCTTCTTAACATATATTGCGGTGCCAGTGACGCAGCTTGTTGAGTTGTTAGCTTCTTCACATTAGTGAGGGTCTGTGTTCGAATCCTCATTTCGCTCCTTTTTTCTCATTTTTTACAGGCTGGGACTTTATGTGTGGATTATTCCAATTTCAGTAACACTATCAAATAATTTTGGAGTATGTTAATCAGTAACCACGACATGAGCCTAACGCACTCTTATAGCTTATTCTTTACTTCCTGGCCATGGCTTCATCGTAGGCTGTCCAAAGATCAGACAAAAAATACATCATTAGATTGGCTACAGCGTTCAAGTCTAAGGTTCCTTTTCAATCTTGTTATATTGTACTCGTAATGATTTGCATGTTGCCAGCCGATGTCAAGTTTAGTTGAATTATATTCCCTCAAAAATAAGTTTAGCTTAATTACCCATGAAAGTATACATTCATGGAAGTTTATTTTCTACATTTCTGTTAGATGTAGAGAAAGGTAAAGATAGCAGACTTTGGTTGGACCATAGCTTATCCAATAGACCAAGTCGATCAGATTTTCACTGCTGCTTCTCCTCCATATGCATGCTCCTCATAGGATTTTTAAGTTCTCAATAAGTTGAGTAAATGTTTTCTTTGAATCTATGCTCGAAATATTCCTGGTAAACTTTTAAACAATCATAATGTTGATCAGTTTAATAACCATGCATGCCTGTATTTGCAATCTAATTAAGCATGGAATGTTGATCACGCTTGGGATGCCCGTTGCAACGCATGGGCAAATTGCTAGTAATACAAAAAGAGGCAAAGCAGACCAACAATGGCTCGGTGCTCGAGTTTGCAGTTTATGGTCCTTCCGTCCGTATTTGCAATCTAATTAAGCATGGAATGTTGAACACGCTTGGGATGCCCGTTGCAACGCACGGGCAAATTGCTAGTTACTCTATATATAGTTAATAAACTCTTTGTAAGCTAAACCATATCCTAAACGTTCAGAATTGTGAGTACGGAGGGAGTACACTGCAAGTCAAACCTCTACCGCAAAGGTATTATTGACGATGCAAATGTGAGCTCTGCAATGCTGCCAACGAGACGCCGCGGCATCTGCTATATTTCAATGTCCCTTCGCTGCTGCATTCTGGGCCTCCCTTGTATTGACTCCGGCGCCGCCCCGTTAGTAACGCAGCTCTGAAACATGGAACGGCCAGCTGCCATCCCTGCACTGCATTTCTTTGTCTCCGTTCACTTGTGCTGCTGAAGCACAGGCACGGTGTGGTGTTCCGATCTCTTCCCCTTTCCCAGGAACGCATTAGAGCTGTTACCTATGCCTATGGAAAGCTAGTGACCGGCCAATCGCCATATGGTGTAATCTCTTTTCTGCCCATGTAGCATGATGCTAATGCTAGTGTATCCAAACTCATGTAACACAATTGATGGACGGGCCATGTGCTCGACCCCCTATCAATGAATCAGGTAGGGACCCTCTTCCCTGTTGACCATCTAAAAAACATCTAGATATATATTTTGGTTAGAATTCCAACAACATTTCGATAGTATTTTGGCAGTATTTTGGTCTCATTGCCAAAAGGCTGTCAGTGCAAACGAAAACCATTTATTTTGACCAGATTCAGCCCCAGAAAATTTCCTCCCCAGAGTCAGCCCCTTTTTTTATTATCAGATCTCACACTCACAATTAACATACAAAAAAAATGCCTCAAAAATTCATGCAGAGAGTCGGCCTTGTTAGATGATAAGCTTCTAGATAGATTTTCCAGTGTATATCTAGAAGTAGTTTAGATAGTTTGCTGATGCAGTTATAAATCCTAACGTGATCCACACATATGTAACTAACTGCCGCGTATTCTACTGGCTATATATCGAACACAGTGCGGCACCAGGAGGTGTGCGCTTCCATCCATTTTCACATGGTAATCAGAGCTAGCCTCCATCACATCTAGTTTTTTTTTTCTTTTTGCCATGGCCTCCAGCAGCGTCTCCCTCTCCTCGCCAGCCACCATCTTTGCCCTCCTTCCCCACCCTGTCGCTGCAAACCTTTATCGCGGCAACTTACGCGATCTAGCAGGCCCAGGTGCTGCCAGCCGTCTGCAGCGCCCATCTGCTCGGCCTCCTTGAGGGCAAGGTTACTGCTCTGTTAGCGACTGTCGAGGTGGAGGATACTGCTGATAAGACGAAGACCAATGAACTGTACTTGTGTCCAGGAAACATATTGAAGCTATACCAATGAAAAAGAAGCACCATTATCTGGATTGCTACATTGTGAAGCTTTTCCGACAGACAAACTACACACTCGAGGTAAATGTGTATTATAAGACAGGGGAGAAAATTGAGAGTTCAGCACCGTGGTAGAATTGCAAAATAAACTTCAACATCAATAATATTAATTTGCAAGATAAAGTTCGACATCAAGGAGGGAATGATCAGACATACTTCCTGCTGAATCACATATACAAAGAGGAGTACGTCTTTTCTGCTATCCAATTGTTTATCATACATAAAGCATACACAGACTACATGACAATTGGCTGGTAGAATCCAGCCAATTTTGATGTATGCATATCCTTTTTCTTGACATTGACCAGCACAAAAGAGACATCAAAATTTTCTCGTAAATAAATGAAACATATTTAAAATACAGTGTAGAATCATTAAACATACCTCAACTTCTAAGATGTAAGGACTAAGGACTTCCTTGTAGATGATGTTTTTTGTAAAAGGCTGCAGTATAGTCAGAGAAATTGACTCTGACTATAAATTCTTAACAGGACAAATTCTCAAATTCAGATGATGCTAAAATGTGACAATGGTATTTGCAGAGAACCTGGCTCTGATTAAATTATCAATTTGATAATTGAATCAAATGCTTTCTGGAAACTGGCCTATATGCAAGACCAGTTGACATTGCATTGTTGCAACTAAACTGAAATATGCCCGGAACTGGCGAATGACCCGAATCACAATCAGAAACCCCACCCTAAACCCTAAAACACAACGACACAAGACTCGATATACATGGAATTTGAAAAATGTAGAACCTCATATACTGAAAAGTAGTTTGTCAAGCATGCGCCAATAGAAAGATGTCTGGGATGCAGTGTTTAAAACCTGATCTATATGGATATCTGCAATAAACAGAGGACTTTTACTCCTCAAAAACACTGGTTGTAAACAGTTATGCTTTTCATTACTCCTATTTCAGAGGACACAGATGTCTGGGATAGACAATACGCAGACATAGTCTGTTAAAAAAAATCCACAGAACCGGGTTGGAACACAGATGCTTTTGAAGAGATGCTTTTCAGGGCTGGGTTTAGGAAAAAAAAAGGCCTGAACCTACGAACTATTTAGGTTATTTGGATATCTGCCATCATGATTTTGCCCATTTGAAAATATACCACTACTAATCAAGGAACCAGCTAACCTCCATTACTATTTCTTCGGTTTTGAAATCTGCCACTATCTACCTTTTCGAACTGATCGTACTCGTTTTACATGGCCCATAGTTTCGTATCGACGAAATTACGCGAAGGAGTGGCTGCTCGATTACATTGAAATTGCAGCCACAAAGATCTTTGTAAATAATGGATAGCAGTTTACCAATAGAATCAACTTTTGAGTTTTATCTAGTACTAAATTTTGTGATCATGGATTAGTTCTCTGTCTTTTTTATATTGTTGATTTTTGGTTGTGTAAGATTTTGTAATAATGAAGAACAACATGTATAAACCGATACAGAGTCTAGAATATATCTAATTTATTTTCTTTCTAGAAACACAATAAGAAAAGGAGAAAGTTCACTTTACCCCCCTCAAGTATGCCTTTGGTCCGGATAACCCCCTAAAGCTTACTTTGGTTCACTTACTCTCTTTGATTTGCAAAACCGGATCAATCAACACCTTTTGACACTTACAAAACCGGAGTTGCTGACGTGGAGAGGGGTGATGGTGGTTTTGCTCCCTAAGCAGTACACGTGAGCACAGGTGACGTGGATAAGTTATGTGCGGGTCCCATAGCCCTCCCCTGCCTCTGTCGTAGTCGTCCAGATCGATCTTGTTCCTTGGCGGCGCGCACCAGTTCGTTGGGCCGACTCCTTTCTTCTCGCGCCGTTCAGTCGAGGCAGTTGATGATCGCACGGTGGAAGAGGTGATCGCGGCGAATCAGTCGACGAGGTGATCGCGGCATATTGTTGAATATTCAGGCAAGCACCTGCTTGTTGCCTTGTTTCCTCCTGTTCATAGACATTAATCCTGAACAATCTGAAATCGATCACTGCCTTGGACCAGGTACAAGACAATAACAGCACAAACAGCTTCTGCTTGCTCTTTGTCTGTCAAGCTTTCGAGATCAGGGGCGTGTAATACTAGCAAGAACAAATAGTCTAAGTTTTCTTTACGGATCAATAAAATAGACTTGATGGCGCAGCAGCATATGGCTCTCAGCTGCAGGCGAGCACCTTCCATGACCTGCATTCGCATCAGCCAAAGGCGAGCGCATCCTGCAGTCGACGAGCCGGAGGTAGTAACTAATGGTGAAGGGGCTCCCATGCCGTCTTCAGGCAGCACCCGTGCACGCGCGACGCGGCCCTGGTACTGCGCCTGCGGGTACTTGCGCGCGCAGCGCAGGCCGACGGGGATTTCGCCGTCGATTGTCGCAAGGGCCGCCCGCCGCCACGGAAACAGGAGACGCGGACTGGTGCGAGCCGAGCAGGGAGGGAGGGGTTAAATGGCCTGCGAGTCTGCGACTGCACCTCTCGATACCTGAGCGGGCGGCGCTGGCCGACGAGGAGCTCGTCGACTGTCATCGCTCTCGCCGGCGATACCGCAGAGACGGGGAGACATTGGAGGCGGACAAGTGCGAGCAGGGCAAGGGAGAAGAGGGGGTTATGTGCGCCAAGCAAAACTTATCCACGTCATCTGTGCTCACGTGTACTGCTTAGGGAGCAAAACCGCCATCACCCCTCTCCACGTCAGCAACTCCGGTTTTGTAAGTGTTAAAAGGTGTTGATTGATCCGGTTTTGCAAATCAAGGAGGTAAGTGAAACTAAAGTAAATTTTAGGAGGTTATCCAGACCAAAGGCATATTTAAAGAGAGTAAAGTGGACTTTCTCCATAAGAAAATTAGCTTGAACGTAGGCCTACAAAGCAATGGATGAAACTATCCCAATAAAATAAAGAGCAAATGAGCCTGGGATTCCAGAGTTGACATTTGACCTAGGAGGGCCATACCGAAAAGATTGCCCTGTTTGCATTGGTAGGGTTCTGGTTTATGCCAAAAAAAAAAGTTTTAAAAAGCATCTTATCTGAACTATTTCACTTATCCATTCAAACCTTTTGGCAAAAAGCTTATCTGGAAGTTGCGCCGCCAAAAAAACCTATTTGTTTTATTTCGACAAAACATATTATCCCAAAAAAATAACTTATAGTAGCTTATGCCCTTAAGTTATTTTGCCTTTTTTGTGTTTGACACGAAACAAGCTTTCTGATCGCTGTGCATCTTGGAAAATATGAGTTAGAACTATTTAAACAATGCACTTCAACTTGCAAATCTCAATGTTTGTTTACACGTGGTACATTAAACTTCATTTTAAGCTTTATGGTCAGGCTTACAAATAACTTTTGAGTTTTTTTGTACAAAATAACTTTTTAGTTATATATGTCAAAGTTATAAAAAATACTACCAACAATCTGAAATCGATCACTGCCTTGGACCAGGTACAAGACAATAACAGCACAAACAGCTTCTGCTTGCTCTTTGTCTGTCAAGCTTTCGAGATCAGGGGCGTGTAATACTAGCAAGAACAAATAGTCTAAGTTTTCTTTACGGATCAATAAAATAGACTTGATGGCGCAGCAGCATATGGCTCTCAGCTGCAGGCGAGCACCTTCCATGACCTGCATTCGCATCAGCCAAAGGCGAGCGCATCCTGTACCTGAGCAGGCGGCGCTGGCCGACGAGGAGCTCGTCGACGGTCATCGCTCTCGCCGGCGATACCGCAGAGACGGGGAGACATTGGAGGCGGACAAGTGCGAGCAGGGCAAGGGAGAAGAGGGGGTTATGTGCGCCAAGCAAAACTTATCCACGTCATCTGTGCTCACGTGTACTGCTTAGGGAGCAAAACCGCCATCACCCCTCTCCACGTCAGCAACTCCGGTTTTGTAAGTGTTAAAAGGTGTTGATTGATCCGGTTTTGCAAATCAAGGAGGTAAGTGAAACTAAAGTAAATTTTAGGAGGTTATCCAGACCAAAGGCATATTTAAAGAGAGTAAAGTGGACTTTCTCCATAAGAAAATTAGCTTGAACGTAGGCCTACAAAGCAATGGATGAAACTATCCCAATAAAATAAAGAGCAAATGAGCCTGGGATTCCAGAGTTGACATTTGACCTAGGAGGGCCATACCGAAAAGATTGCCCTGTTTGCATTGGTAGGGTTCTGGTTTATGCCAAAAAAAAAAGTTTTAAAAAGCATCTTATCTGAACTATTTCACTTATCCATTCAAACCTTTTGGCAAAAAGCTTATCTGGAAGTTGCGCCGCCAAAAAAACCTATTTGTTTTATTTCGACAAAACATATTATCCCAAAAAAATAACTTATAGTAGCTTATGCCCTTAAGTTATTTTGCCTTTTTTGTGTTTGACACGAAACAAGCTTTCTGATCGCTGTGCATCTTGGAAAATATGAGTTAGAACTATTTAAACAATGCACTTCAACTTGCAAATCTCAATGTTTGTTTACACGTGGTACATTAAACTTCATTTTAAGCTTTATGGTCAGGCTTACAAATAACTTTTGAGTTTTTTTGTACAAAATAACTTTTTAGTTATATATGTCAAAGTTATAAAAAATACTACCTTTAACAATGCTAATCTTGCTTTCGAAGATTTATCGCTAAGTTTCTGACTAACCCGCATTCTGAGTTTTTGATTTGATCTTATCAAGGTTTGATCCAAGAGTACAGAACAGAGCCACACAAAGAAATTACACTTAAAGAGAAGAAATACATTATTAAAATTTTATTATAATTGTGTGACACATGAAAATATGACAACTAGTATGAGAAATGGAAGGGGATAGTTTCTTATAAGCTTAGCTTATTAAGCTATTGTGATCAACTTGAATCGTGGACTTCTACCATTGTAAAATGTGACATTCCTTCAACTTTATTGAGTTAAATTATCGGTCCTCCCAATGTCGATATATCATAGAATACCTGATTAATTGAAGGGATACTGAGTTTAACAACAAAAGGGAACGGCACAAATCGAACGCAATGGCCTCTCCCCAACCCGAGGGGCTCCAGCCTCCAGCGCCACCACCACACAGCCACTCGACTACTGGAGGCGCCAAGGCCACGTGTCCACCGCCAGCCGCAGCCCCTGGGCTGCGCGACCATCGCGCGCAAGGTCTCGCGCGCCATGCTGCTCGCGCCCGGCGCCGCCGTCGCCGCCGTGGGCAGCCGCTCCGAGGAGAAGGCCCGCCTCTTCGCCGCCGACAACGGCCTCCCCAGCGACGGCCTCCGCCTCCACGGCAGTTACGAGGCCCTCCTAGACGACCCGGGCGTCGACGCCGTGTACCTCCCGCTCCCCACCAGCCTGCACGTGCGCTGGGCCACCGCCGCCGCCGCGCGGGGCAAGCACGTGCTCCTCGAGAAGCCCACCGCGCTCTGCGCCGCCGACCTCGACGCTATCCTCGCGGCCTGCGACGCCGCGGGGGTCCAGTTCATGGACTCCACCATGTGGATGCACCACCCGCGGACCGCCAAGATGCGGGAGGTCGTCGACGACAGGGACGCCATCGGCGACATCAAAGTGGTGCGTTCTCTCTGAAATTTTATCGATTGCTGCTAGAGTCAGGTAGAAATAGCAAATGCCGATCTCGATTCTCTGTTACAATTTACAAATGTGAAGAAATGGATTTCCAGCTGAAGCAAATCGGTTAGGTTCATTTTCACTTTTGTTACTGATAATGCTTCTTTATCATACCAACTAATTGTCGTGTTGTTTTCATTTTTTTTCCAAGTGTGATAAGATTCCCTAGTGAAGCATATCTTATAGCAGTCTGTCCTCATATATCTAGGAAGAGCTTGCTGCTAGTACCTCATTAAAAAAAATGAAAAAAAAAATCTGAAAACTAGAAGCACAGTGGACGCACCGTTCTCAAAATCTTTGATTTGTGATGAGATTCCCTTGTGGAGCATATCTTATTCCAGTTTGTCGTCGTATCTAGCGAGGGCTTGTTTTTTTTTGAAGTGAGCGAGGGCTTGTTGCTATCTCATGAAACATGAGAAAATATGAACACTGGAAGCAACGTTTTGAAAATCTTACTGGCTTGGGATGAGTTCGTCCTTCTGAAGCAAGCCAAAATGTTGCAAATTAGTAGTAGTAGAGAGAACCCGCATGATTTCAATTTTGTTTCTGTGTCGGGCTATGGAGAGGTGGCCAGAATCTTATTGCAAAATATAATATTTGTGCATTTCTATTACTAAAGCACTGCTCCTTGGAAAATCCCCTTCTCACAAAAAGAATATATAACAACCTGATATGCAGAGGTAATACACTAGTCACTTCAGGAGAAACATTTTAGCTGCACTATAATTAATAGACATACGTGCCAGATTAGTGTTGAAATGATTTTTTTTCCCACAAAGCAAAGACGAAACAATGATTAGTGTGTATGTAGGAAATAGAAAAATGATTGTAGGGTTGCTAAGCAAGGTACATCAGCTTACTATTGACCATGACAAATTTATGGCGACCTTTTGTCGCTAGCTACATGGAAATACCACCTCTGTTGAAGTCTAGAGTTCATCTTGTTTGTTTCATCTGCTCTTTTATCCAAAACGCATGAAAGGTCCTTGACCAACCGTTATTAACTAAGTAATACCTGTATTTCCATGTACGAGTCTTCAAATTAATGAAATAACATTAATTCTCTTTGGCCTGGTAATGGAACCAACATCTTGATTGAGATGTACAATTTGTTTATTCTGCTCCTTGAGAAATTAAAGAAATAACATTAATTCTCTTTGGCCTTCCAAAACTTCTTGAAGGTCATTGTCCTTGAGAACCTTCAACCAGAACCTTACTACTACCAGAATCAAACTACTATACATCTGAATGGACAACGGTTCCGAGATTAACTTTGTTCTTTTTGGTTATCAGACCTCAATATCTGTCTTACGAATGCTATGTCATAAATTCCCCATCATAATTCTGGTCATGTCATTTTGATCAGTAGTTGAAAGGTATTCTGACTACATAGTCATGATCAATCACAGTCAACATGTCTAAGATCTTGTATAAACAACATGTTGCTTTTAGTTGTTTTGTGCCAAATGTTCTTCAACATGTATTCTATGCCGGTATTTGTTTAAGAATTACTGTCTAGTGAAGTAGTTCCCCCCCCCCCCCCCCCCCCCCCCCCCCCCCACACCCGCCACAAATCTAACCTGAAATAGGAGTTGTGGGAATGTTTTAACGATGGATAGGCTGTGGAACTCTGGAATAGATTTTATTTTGGCAAACTCATCTGATTAAAATACCAGATTGAAAATATCGCATCGTAATACCAGAATGAAAATGCATCTGATTTTTAAGTGCGGTCCCAGTGAGCACATGGATGGACAGAGTTGACTGATCATCACATCATTTCCGGTTATGGAGAAAATAATATCATACATTTGATTCCACTCCAAAGAGTCTGGCAAAGTTCTTGTGATTAGTTAAATCTGTGCAATGCAAATAGTAATGTCTATGACATTCTTGGTTTGTGCACATTTCTTTTTTTTTCGAACCACTAGGAGCAGGCATAGGAATTGCTGACTGCAGTCATCTGACCCCTTCGGTCATAACAGTATGTGATGTATGTGGATCATGATCGTGTATAACCGTTACACGTTATTGCAGCATGTATCCATCACTACCATAGAATGATGTTTTTCATGACATACCTCTAGCTGTTTGAGTCCATTTCATTTTTACTATCCTGCAGAACTTTATAGATTAATATTAATCACTGCTTTTTCTTCTTTTTGGGCAGATAAACAGCGTGTTCAGTTTTCGAGCAAATGAAGATTTTCTCCAGAATGACATCAGGGTGAAGCCAGACCTTGATGCCCTGGGTGCACTTGGCGATATTGGGTGGTATTGCATCCGTGGAATCTTGTGGGCTGTTGACTATGAGTTGCCCAAGATTGTTATTGCACTGCGTGGTCCTGTTAAGAACAATGCCGGCGTGCTTCTTGCCTGTGGAGCGACATTGTACTGGGATGATGGCAAGACTGCCACCTTCAACTGCTCCTTTCTCACCAACCTTACCATGGACATCACCGTAGTTGGCACAAATGGTACTCTCCATATCACTGACTTTGTCATCCCATACCAAGAGAAGTCTGGTGAGTTTAGTGTGGCCTCAAAATCAAACTTTGCCGAGCTCCACACTGGGTGGGACCCACTGCCGAGCAAGCACGTTGTCATGAATGACCTTCCACAGGAGGCCCTCATGGTCCAGGAATTCGCCAGGCTTGTGCGGAATATCCGAGACACTGGTGGCAAGCCAGAGGGGAAGTGGCCGGCTATCACGCGGAAGACACAGGTGGTCATGGATGCCGTGAAAGCTTCTATTGACAAGGGATCTGAGCCAGTTGAGGTTGTTAGCTAAACGCAACAAATAAAGGGTCATTCTGATGATATGTTGATTCGCCATGGCATATACTGAATCTATGTATCTTCTTGAAATATTATGTAACCTACACAGACTATCCTATTGCAATAAATTGACAGAATCTGGTCAAATTCAGGAGAACGTATCAAGCTGGATGCCATTATGTACAAGTGTAATAGAGTATAGATCATTTGATGTCAATCCATGCCCTGCAAAGACTCGTCAGCAACAAAAAGGTGTTTCTGGTATTTTGAACCTAGATGACACGTTTTAGGAAGTTTATGAACCTGAATACTCTATTTTGAGTGTTCAAAAACCACCAGTGCATTTAACTCATTGTAATAACATATTTAAAGAGATGGGAGGTTCAAGTAATCGCCAGAGATGATCGCCCTGCCAAAGGCGGTTGATGCTAACGCATAACCATTTATTTTGATCAGATTCAGCCCCAGAAATATTCTTCCCCATAGTCAGCCCAACGAAATATTGATTCCTTTTCTTTTTTTATCTTATCAGATCTCGCACTCAAACAAAGATACCTCAAAAAATCCTGCCGAGAATCAGTCCAATTTCAAATTATTTTTTCTCGGCAGATTTTGCATTCAAAGTTAACAGGCTCAAAATTTGTTCCTATCGCAAAGTTTACTAGATTCCGTTCCGGCCTAACATTTCAGAAAATGATGTGATGTGATACGATCCTCTCAATGAGGGAATCAACAAGTCCAGGCTTACATAAAAAACAATTAGCACCATGAAGGAAACAACATGCACGGTTATATGCTTCCCTTGTGGACAAGTCTTTTCACCTCTTCTTTTGACTGTGGAAACCGTACACGAGGTATGGTGCAAATGCCAGAATGAAAACTGCAAGCTCAGTAGCATCCGCCAGCTGAAGTGGTAGCCAAAGACGAGGAGCCAATTAGCAGGATACTGTTGCATCAAATAAATACTACTCCACCTCCGTGATGTCTGCAATTTCCATATCTGATGCTTTACTTTCAGGTAAACTTTCTAGATCCTCTTGCTCAGTAGCACAATCGGGCTGTTCTTCTGATCCATCAATTCGCTGCTTGGGTTTCTCTTCGTCTGCTATTGGGAGTTCGAGCCCAAACCGTAATGAAACCCTCTCAAGCAGTTCCTTCCCATCCAAGGGAGAAACCATGACACACAAGTTGGTCTTTCCTTTCCAGCAAACAATGGCGATTGCAGAGGGGTCCATGGCTATGGATTCAATATCCTCATGCCCTGAAATTGTGAGATATATGTTCAGCTACCGTAGTTAATTAATTTTCCCTTAAGATTTATCACTGAAGATGTTCAGTATTCGTTCAACTTGTGAGTTTTC
The DNA here is from genome assembly GCA_000970635.1 of Eragrostis tef. Lineage (NCBI taxonomy): Eukaryota > Viridiplantae > Streptophyta > Magnoliopsida > Poales > Poaceae > Eragrostis > Eragrostis tef. The sequence goes on from LAPY01002306.1 coordinate 63,748, forward strand.
TTTTAAGCTTCAAAGAGAATTCTCATACCTTCACGTAACACTACAACGCAGCAACCTGGCAACAAAGTGGAAGCTTCCTCGCCAAATTTTGCATCCACAAAATCAGGGTACTTTATAGTCCTGTATTGTAAAAGGTGCTGGAAGTCAACTGCAGATGCATATAGAATCTGTTTCGTGATGTAAGGAAGCAGCAGTGGTAATCCCTCCGACGACAATCTAAATGTGCATGGCGAACCATCCTTCGATGACTGCCTTTCCTGAAAGAGCAGAAAATAAAAGAGAATCATTGTGTTAATGTAACATGTTATCTTCTGAGAAAAGCTTGAATTGAAAAACAGCAAGATTAACCAGGCACCTACAAATATCTTTAGGCCAAGTGAGGTGATCTTAAGCCGCTCGCCAACTTTTATATTGAGCTCCAAAACATCTTGAACTGATTTTGACACATAGTATATTCTCTTAACGTGACTAGCATCAGGATTCCTAGTCACAAGATGACCTTCAAGTGGAAATGAATCCTTGATACCGTAAAAAGATACTATACTATCAACTGTCGCTTTATCTTTGAAAAATATCACAGGGTCGACCCCTCTCCATCTGCCTTGGTTCTGTGACCTCCTCCTGTCTCTTTTTCCTTCCTGGCCATTTTCTGCCTTGTTAACAATCACTTTAGTATCCTCTGAGCTTTTATCTTTTGAACCCTTATTATCCATGTCTCCATTTTGCTCTCCATCCAGAACATTTGTATCATCAGTCACTTGCTGGTGTACTGTGTTTTCTTCAGATGGTACCTTATCTTCCTCAAGTTTCTCTGTCCTCTCTTTCGAGATTATCTGCTCACTATTTATCACTTCTACAACCTGATTCTCTGAAAAGATGTAATGTATACCACTTTGAGTACTAGGAAGCAGCAACTACAATGCATGAGATTTGATGCAATAAACAAAGAAATACGCAGAACAGATTAACATAGAAGATTTACCATTAAGGAGACAGAGTTTATGAAGAACCGCAATGAAAAATGCCCCACTGTTTTGGTCGTGTGGAACAATTCTCATGCAATGATGCAGAGGATAATCTGAATGTTCTGTACGGATGGAAGTAGAATCCAACTTTTTGGAAGAACTATTTGAAGCTTCACCAGACTCACAATCAACTTCAGTTTTCTCTTCAGTATTGAAATTGTCACTTTTGCTGCCATTAGTTGCTGTTTCTTGTTCTCCGTCTCCATTGTCTGGTGAATCCTTCATGTCTGCATCAACTACATCTGTGTTGATCTCAACGCTGCTCTTCACAATAGGGATCTCTTTAGTGCCTTTACCAGAGGGAAACATGCTTGGTAATACAACACTCTTCCTGTAGCGAGGAACATCTTCATGAACGCCAAACCAAGACCCTCTATCTCGTACCTGTAATTGTTGAAATACTGAGGGGAAAGCATGATTTGAACCTTAACTGCATTGAATGAACAATTTTTCTCGAGGCCCCCAAAGATAGATTAATGTGGTTACAGTGGTCGATACCAACTGAAAGAGTATAATGTAAACAATTCCTCGGGCAGGGAAAAGTGCAACTATGCTTTTATTCCAATAATTATTGCAAAAACGCCACATTAGATTGAAAAGGAATTACTCTTCTGTAAATATTAAAAAAAATGGGCGTAACAAAGAAAAGGAAACGAAAGCACTAAGCTTTAAAACAAGTCAATCTGCACTTAAGTGCTAATAAGGGTGTGTTTGAAACCTCTAGACATAATATGTAGTTAGCTAGCTAATGTTAGCTATTATCTACAGCTAGATAACTATTAGCTGAAGGTGTTTGAAACCTTGAACTATTAGCTGACCTTTAGCCACCTATTAGCTACTATTAGCTGGATTGAGGGAGCTAATGGGATAATTGTTAGTTGGGGTGGTAGCTAACAATTAGTTGGGCTATTAGCTGGGGTGTTTGAAACCTCTAGAGACAATTTTAGCAGCTAACTATTAGCTTTGAGGATTCAAACAGAGCCTAAGACGATGAAGTGGCAGTTGCACATGTTATCAGAAAAGGGTGCGAATTTGTGTACCAACATGTTAAACTATGTAACGTGCAGACTGACTTGTCTAAGGTTCTCTTTTCTATGGTTTCATTTGTGTGTTTGCCTTAAAAAAGGATATACACTCTTAAGTTCACGGGATACCACATTTATTTATGAGAAAGTAGACTAGACTACTAACAGGGCAGACTGGAGGAATAGAATAAGAGAACAGGAATGACATGAGCGCCATGCATACCAACCTTCCAGGTGTTAAGTCCAGGACGGCGGGCCAATTCAGGTAGCTCATTGGAAACATCAAGAAGTTCAACAGAGTCCCCACATCTCCGTAGAATCTATTAAGTTACATAGAATGCGCAAGACATTACAAAAAGCACAATATGACAATATGTATAACAAAATGTAGTGACAATATATGATGAAACTTATACAGGGGTAAAAAAGAGTCATTTTAGCAAGATTTCAATGCATTTCTGTGATATAGAGTTGATATGCCTAGAACACCATTTTTTTTCCAAAAGGAATAAAACTAAACCATGAAAATACAAGGAAAATTAGAGTAAGATTTAACCAAACGAAACATCGGTACAGTGATACAAGAAAACAATGGAGGTTGATGAAAATTACCTCAGCAACAACAGCTTCATTTTCAACAGGATTCATTGAACACGTTGAATAGACCATCCTTCCACCCACTTTAAGCAAACCCATACCTGAACAAGCAACAATTATACAAACACATGAGCAACAAATCATTAATAGTAGAATTGATATACCTTGTATCCATCATAGTAAGAGACAGACGAGTAAATTTACTGTTAATTTCTACAACAGATGTTTGATTTGAACAAAAAAGTCCAAATCAAATGCCTTTATCTTGGTATACTATAGCTCACAACGCAATCAAATTCTCAAATTCATGAAATATACAAATGCCAACCATAGCTAAAAATCATAATCAAAGAATGATGACAATAGCTCACTTGCGCAAGGACATCAACAGTTCAATGCCATATAGGAGACTTCAGAATGCTTAAATGTACATCAGAAAAGAAAATTCTGACATACTGAATAACTTTAGAATTGAATGAAATACACACTTTAAGTATGTCTAAATTACCACGCATAGCGATTTCCACTTGTAGACGATGAAGTCCGTTCCCCAAACCAGCATTCCTGCATAGCCAGTTCAGTAGTAAAAAACTAAGCAAATGCAAGAACAAATGAGAATTGGGGACCTTCAGTATTTACCACTTCCTCCACATATCAGGAGCTTTACGGAAAGTACCATCACCACTGCAAGGCACATCACACAGCACGCGATCAAACTCCAACCTCTGTAGTTTGGAGTCTGAGCACATTTCTGGGCAGAACTTGGCAATATTACAACCAGGAAAGTTTTGTGCTTCATGATTTGTGACTATCAGGTTGGCTGTACACATTCTCTTTGTCTGATGAATAAGAAGATTGCATCTTTGCACATCAACATCATTAGCTACCACCTGATTACACAAAGGAAGCACAGGTTAAGGTTAACAATATCATTCAATCTTTGCATATCAATGCGTCTTTTTCATGAAATCAAAATAAATAAATAAAGGCACATCAGTTGAATGTGAGACATTGAAACGCACCAAGGCATTTGGAAGCAGCCCAGGTTTTGTTGATTGGTGAATCATCTCAAGTAACTGGAAAGTTTTAGATCCCGGAGCAGCACACACTGCAGAAGATAATAAAGGTTACAAGACTACTACAGTATTAGAGAAGTCATTCTTCTGCTGTGTAAGTTTAAGCTAAAGCCAAACAGGAAAAATTCAGCTTAAATGAGAGATAGCTGGCTTATGAATATAAGGTGTAACCATAGATGGTAAGCATTGTTCTACCTTTTAAACATTTAGATGCGAAAAAAAATTGTTATTAAAAGTACTTTTTAATTTTGTTGAAGCTGTTCCACAGATTTGATTTTGATCATCTAGGCTGTGAGCTTAACAAACAGGTGAAGTAGCTAATATTATGCCAAACATGCAGTATGAGGGACACATGCAGATACTTATAGTTCATAAAACATGCAGAATGATGGACAGAGATGATATATAGCATACTGTCAAGAATATGATGATCAGGTTGCACATTCAGAAACAACGGTGGGACCTGCAACAAGAGTATACCCCTGAGACACAATTGACCCAAGCTATTTAAGGCACCATAAATAATAGCATAGCATATCTGTGAAATAATATCAACTACTCACCATGCTGACAGCCTCTTGCCTAGTTATGTTGCCAACTTCGTTCTCTCGCTTTAAAAATTCATGAAAACTGGAGTGAAAAAGGAAATCAATGTTCAATACAAGCTATCTCACCAGAATATCTTTGTAAGTGCTTTCAGTGTTCAATGGTTTTCAACAAATTCGTTTTTATAATAGAGAAAAGAAGCCTTCCTTCAATTCTTTGGTTCACAAACTTGCTTTGTCAGCACACAGCATATGCATCGGCTGATCCATGATACCACAAATGATTTACATAACTAATTTCAATTGTTACCTTCGAAACTCTTACAAGAAAATTCGAAGTAAAAATATAACAAGTTGAAAGAGATTAATTACATAAAACTATTATGTAGTAGTATAGACTAACTTTTTACAAAAATAAACTCTAGTGCATTTTACTCATATATTAATATAAACATCATGTAGAAGCTGGTATTCTGTTTACCCCTCAAGTGCCTGATTTCTTCTGAGCTCCATCCGAGAAAAATTCAAATGCCATGCAAGATTACCAGGGTACCAAGGCAAAGGACGAATAGCATCTTCTCCATGCTCCTCACTCACCTGTCCATGCGAAAAAAAGGATTACAAAATGCAATTTTTCAAGAGCACTAACTTAGAATTATGCAAGCTGTAGATGCAACCTCAGACTCTAAAGACTTCCTGAAGTCATTTTCTAACTGTGAGCAAATATCTTGAAAAAACTGACAGCTGAAAAGGAAAAGAAAAACATTGGGTCAGTAAAGCAGACTAATCAAAACCCTAAATAGATGAGTCAAATCATATGAACATAACCACACATAAAAGGGCCGAACAATTCCGGGTGAAAAAACAAGGATGATTTTTGTATTAATACTGTTGCTGCAGAAATATGGCAAATAGTCAAGGTTTGAGCAAGATAAGCATGTTACAATATGAACAATGCGCAAAACAAAATATTTGATGAACCATGTCATGGGTATAGGCTAGATTAGTATTTCCTTAGTTCCAGGGATTAGTTTCATAAGGGGCAAGTCACCCCACCTATATAAGGATGGTATTGTACTACCTCCGTTCGCATAATGATGTCGCTTCGGACAGCCAGATAACTAAAAAAGAACTAGCTCGCCCTGTCGGAACGACATCATTTAAAATACGGAGGGAGTATCTCTTTTCATTAAGCAAGATGAGACTAATCTAGCATCCCAGTCTATTCTCTAATTCCCAGTCCCCTGCTTCTATTATCCCAGTCTACTTCTACCTTGTTCATAATAGCATGTAAGCAGCAGCATAATAGGACTTTAGATTAATCTTTTGCTGAAAAAGAAAGGACAAAAAAAAGGTACAAAACTACATGGGAATTGGAAGTCTAAGTAAAGCAGATATGCTTACAAACAGGAAATATAACAGTAATTTCATTTCAATGAAATAAAATCACAAAATCTGATCCATTTTAAATAGCAAGGAAGCACAAAATAAATAAAAAAGATATGTGTGCTTGGCATCAATAAATATTTAAGAACACAGGGAAACAAAGAAATTGCTATAGTAGCTTTTCCAGTTCCCTGATTATGTAACACAGTAGGGACCTCTCCTACAGCGTTCCCTTCTCACCAGGAAAATGTTGAATTAGCGATTTCAAGCAAAAAGTGCATGCTAGTAATTATCAGCCGTCAAGTGCCAACTGCCGCATTTTATGCATACACTCGTGTACAAACTGAGTACAATCAGGAGTGTCGCATCCGTTTGTAGGCCAACTGCCTTGCCATTCAGCCTAGTCGTAACAAGAAAATGAGCTACTACCAACTTACATATCCACTTTGGAACTTCAGGGAGAAGAATTACCTCGCATTAATCCTAAAAGTGGCAGGTAATGGCTTCCGGAGCATACTCATGAAATCATCCCACTCTGCCTCGGGAATAATTTTCTGTCCCTGTAAAATAGGCACATTTGAGAAATAAGGCGCAGGGGCTGGTAAGCTGAAAGGTCCAAAATAAGAACAAAGCTAATGAACCATACTATCAGTAAAAGTAAAGTAAAGAAATAAATATTCAGAGCCGCTAGATCCATATAGCTGCCACTCGCAAACCAATAGTTTCCATACGAAACCAGATAACACTACCGCGTCAACAATTCATCGCGTTCTAAACCAGAGCTACACAACGCGCTGAACCACATGATCAAAACCAGCACTGAGATAATTCCTAGATGCAGTTTCGCTAGCACGATCTAAAGCTCCAAACGCGCCCAAATCAAGCCAAAAAAGAGGCGAATAAATAGCGAGACGCACCTTGTAGTACTCCTCGAAGCCCGGGTTCTCGGTGGCGAACGGCTGCCAAGTGGCGTTCCCATCGCCGCCTTCGCCGCCAGCTGCGGGAGGGCGCGGCGTGTTGTGCTTCCAGACGTTCTCGCGGCCCTGCTTGAAGTGGCGACGCTGCGTGCGCCCGCGCTTCCGCCCACCTCCCATCTCGACTGCCTCTGTCTAGCGCGCTGCGCGGCTCGTCGGCAGCAGCGTTGGGGGCAGGTGGCGGCGGCGAGGGAGCGGTAGGCGAGGGGGGGGGGCGAGGGGTTTGTGTCCGAGCGAGCAAGGGATGCGGGTCGGGAGAGGAAAGCGATGCGGGAGCCGGGAGAGGACGTGGAGAGAGAGCGGGAGGGAAGCGCTAGTTGGGCTCCGTGTGGGCTGCTGATGGAGACACGACCCACAACAGATGGGCTTCTACCCTACGATTGCGTTAACATGTTTCTTCTGGGCCGGATTGATTTTCTTCTTTTCGGCCAGAATGGTTTTCGCGTCCATCTGCTGACAACCGACATAATATGCAAATTGTAGACATGTTTCATAAATCATAAACGATAAAAAAGGCCTCTAACACTAAAAGCAGGCTAAAAAATAAAGGAACAATAATAGCCACGTGATTAGTGATGTTGATGTCGATAAAAGTTGTCATAAAAAATACTACTGCAATGAAGATTCCATACAATAGATCGAAGGCGGTGCAAGGTGTATTTCAAATATTTCATACGATACCCAATAATTTATTGGGCGAACCTTTTTTTAAAAAAATAAAGGAATATAATTCATATTATAGCTTCTACATGGGCCAATGCATGTAGTTGTTCATTATTACAATTAGAGACCAAAGTTCCACACGCTTTTGAATCAAAATACGACAATAATCCATGATCTAAATATAACCAGGTCTATTACTAAAAATCCATCCATTCTTGACAAAAAATATCCATAATTGTTGTTTCAAGCATCCTAGTTTGACAGGTCACTTTGCTCAGGGCAAACAGTACTGCATAAGAGAGTACGTTTCTGTAGCTTCCTGTGCTTCAATCTCCTCTCTTGTTTCATCTGAACTTGGTTCCGGGTAAATAATCTCGGATTCATGGTGCTGGCGAGAAAGATCCCACCCGCGCAACGGCGCAGAGTACGTCCGTAGCAATCGGGAATTCAGGGACACCTTCCTTTATCTTCGTTTAATCTTCAGGACAGATGTCAGCACATGCCGTCCAATTAACTCAGGTTCTTGCCATTTGTATTTCGTTCAAATGTGTGGGACATTGACGGCAAAGACTTGCAACCACCCTACTCCATTAGTGCAGACGCGAAGGGACATGGAGCTGCGCAGATTCCCTTTGCAGCACAAGTTGAGCACGTTTCTTATTGTACTGCAAAGGGAAGTGTCATGGAAATGTGGCTCTCCTAGTTAAATTGATGGACTAAAGTTGCACATAATGTGGACTAAAGTTTCAGCCACCTGACGCTTTGAAGTTTCTCATGAGTCTCACATTTTTCATATATTTAGTTAACATTTCCGATCGAAAATATAAGTCGTCTTGAGGCTCCTGTCAGTCAAAGTTTAAATTTGAACATCAATAGATAAATCACATAACTTGGCAAGATAGATGATATTGAATTCAATGTTTTATTTTAGAATCTTTCTACTAGAAATAACAGTGTTATGCAGAAAATCGTGTTGCTGTCCTAAGACTTATCTATTTGTATTAGTAGGATGGGAGTATATACAGAAAAATAATGCGGCGGCTACTGTTTTGATATAGGAAAATATATATAACAAAGATGAATAAACGTGCAGAAAGAGCTGTCATGGAGGTTGAGAGAGGCCGGGCCGGCACGCTTCGGTGTGCTACTTTACGCTGTCTTCGAGAGCTATGTGGTCAATCTACCAACTATGATTCCACAAGGAAGGCTCTTAGAAAAACCGCGAAATGGGAACGGGTCAAGTCCAACGTTCGTAAGACGGCACCTGTTGTATCACGACGTTGATTATTAGAAACAATGGTCGCGTTTCCATCACAAGTGTCGTCAAGTCGTCTATACCCTCCTCTCATCTTCTTCTTCTTCTTCCAAAAAGGAAAAAAAAAACTTGTCTGCACAAAATGGGGTCCTCTGCTTCTGATAGCTCAGCCTGCTCTGTTTTTGATAGCTCAGCCTGCTCTGCTTTAGATAGATAATTAGCCTGCTGATACCTGGCCAGCAAAGATAATCGATAATGGAGTATGCTGGGCTACCTCTTCGCGTCCACCTTCTTCTTCGTCTGCTGCTGCTGTTTCCCCTTGGTAGCCTTGTCGCGGCGGACGTCCCATTCCCGGCGGCGAGGAGCCCCGGGTGCGCGACCAAGTGCGGCGACATCGACGTGCCGTTTCCGTTCGGGCTGGACCCACAGTGCGCCATCCACGGCGGCTTCCAGCTCCAGTGCACCTCCGAGAACCGCACTACCAAGCTGTTCCACGGCTCCCTGGAGGTGATCAGGCTGTCCGTGCAGGACGGCAAGTCATGGGTCAAGACCTTGAACTCCCGGCAGTGCTACGACCCGACTGCCCCCGACGGGATGCTCTACAACAACGCCTGGCTCAACATCACCGACCTGCCCTACGTCCTGTCCGCGGACGACAACAAGATCGTCGTCCTCGGCTGCAAAAGCCTCGCCTACATGCTCAGCGATTCTGTATGTAATCCACCTAGTAGTGCTTCTGTTATGTTTCTCTTCTCTTCATTCATGAATCATGTCTATATATACAAATTCATCGTCAATTAATTGACCTGTGCAACCTGCTCTACCTGCAGTACATCATCGGCTGCTTGTCGACGTGCGACGACCGCGGAGCGCTCAAGAACGGCTCCTGCTCCGGCGCCGGGTGCTGCCAGGCGGACCTCCCGAGAGGCGTGCGCTACTACCAAGCGTTCTTCAACCCCACGTACAACAACAGCAGCCCGGAGCTGAGGAATACGACCCCCTGCAACTACGTCTCGGTGATGGAGGCCGCGGCCTTCACCTTCAGCACCACGTACCTCACCACCACGGAGTTCTACGACGCCGACGAGTCGCGGCGCCCGGTGGTGATGGAGTGGGGGATCTCGCAGAAGACCTGTGACCAAGCCAAGCTCGACAGGGCCACGTATGCGTGTGTCAGCGACAACAGCGAGTGTGTCACGAACGACGCGGGCTACCTCTGCAACTGCTCCAGCGGGTACAAAGGCAATCCATACCTCGTCGGCGGATGCTCAGGTTCGTCTTGGTTGATGTCCACCTTTTTTTTCTCTCTCTCCCTACCTGATGATATGCATTAATCCACCCTCATTATTTCTCCGACTCTCACGAAAACCCACCATCGTTGCTTGATTTTCAGATATTGACGAGTGCCAAGACAAAATTGCTCACCCATGTGCTGGAATATGCAAAAATGAACCAGGATATTTCAGTTGTTCATGCCCACAGGGAGAAAGTATGATCAATGGCCTCTGTGTCAAAAACAACAAGTCAATTTGGGTCGCTCCAGTTGTTGGTAGGTTGCCAAGAACGCTCCGTGCCTTTATTCATTCATGTCCCTTGTGTATTGTGTCACTTCTAATATTATTAAACTCACTCGATTTTTTTAGTATAAAGTTGAAAGTTAACTGATAGTAATCAACTTGTATAATCAATTAATCGTGCAGGTGGAAGCGTTGGACTAGTTGTTCTTGTGATTGCCACCACTTGTGTGTACTTGATCAGAGAAAGACGAAAGCTACATCGTATCAAAAAGAAGTATTTTCGGCAACATGGTGGTATGCTGCTATTTGAGGAGATGAAATCACAACAAGGCATTGCATTCAAAATATTCCCCGAAGAAGAGCTGCAGCATGCCACAAACATGTTTGATGAAAAACAAGTCATTGGTCATGGAGGCCATGGAAAAGTATATAAAGGAGTTTTGAAGAGTGATGTCCATGTGGCCGTGAAAAGATGCATGACCATCGACGAGCAACATAAGAAAGAATTTGGAAAGGAAATGTTGATCCTGTCCCAGGTCAACCACAGGAACATTGTCAAGCTCCTCGGTTGCTGCCTCGAAGTTGAAGTCCCCATGTTGGTGTATGAGTTCGTCCCAAATGGAACACTATTCCATCTCATCCATGGTGACCATGGACGACATATTTCCTTGGCAACTCGCTTGCGGATCGCTTATGAGTCTTCCGAGGCACTGGCCTACCTACATTCTTGTGCATCCCCACCAATCCTCCACGGTGATGTCAAGTCTACAAATATCCTCTTGGATGGAGACTACACAGCCAAAGTTTCCGATTTTGGCGCATCCATCCTAGCACCAACTGACGAGTCACAGTTTGTCACACTTGTCCAAGGAACCTGTGGGTACCTCGATCCAGAGTACATGCAAACATGCCAGTTAACAGATAAGAGTGACGTGTACAGCTTTGGAGTTGTTCTCTTAGAATTGCTAACACGCAAGAAGGCATTCAACCTCGAAGGACCTGAGCATGAGAAGAGCCTCTCAATGCAGTTTCTAACTGCGATGAAAAATAACAAGCTTAACGATATCTTGGATGATCAGATCGAGAACGATGAGAATGTAGGGCTTCTTGAAGAGATTGCAGAGTTAGCAAGGCAATGTTTAGATATGATTGGTGTGAATAGGCCATCAATGAAGGAAGTTGCAGATAAGCTTGATAGATTGAGGAAGGTCATGCAGCATCCATGGACACATGAGAATCCAGAAGAGTTGTATAGTTTGCTTGGGGAGTCGTCTATAGCCAACACAGGGGTTGTTACCACAGAAAATTTTAGCATGGCTAAGAAAGCTGCATTGGGCTTAGAATCAGGACGTTAGTAGGTCCTTGTGCACTACATCATCAGTAATATATTACAACTCTCAACATAATATATATTGCTTTTTGCCTAGATATATATTCATTGTTTTTGCTAATTTTGATCACGTGGTTTAGTGATTTTTGTAGCTCTCGCTTAGAACACGATGAATTGTTGATGTGACGGTGTGGCAACAATATGGATCTATTGTTGTTCTAAATATATATTATGATCAATATTAGAATTAGGACGTTAGTAAGTCATTTTGTATTACATCATCAGTAATATGTTACAACACTCCAGTGAATATTTTAACCTAAACATTCTTCAACTATGCAATAACTTTCAGTGAAATTGTTAATTTCATTGTAGTATGACATTAGATTAAAAGATAAACATTAATTATGTAATTATTTTCATTATGCTTCTAATTCTTTGGATGAATTATCTCTCAAATTATGAAATTTGTCCCAACAATATCATCAGATCTCGTCAAGATAATGTTACCCATCATTATTAGATAACAACAAAAGAAAAATATACCAACATGACATCAATAGATAAATCACATAACTT
>LAPY01002306.1:76795-88930 GCA_000970635.1 Eragrostis tef
TTTGTGACACTTAGGAGAGTCATCAGTTACAATTGTGAACAATATCGGTTGCAATTGTTGATTATGTTGTAACTCACTATGTCGATCGTTGCAACTGATCTATGTTAAGTGTTGCAACTGGGGGTCTGTGCAGATTAGAACTAAAGTGCACATACCCGCAAAATAAACATAAATATATATACACAAAATATATACTTATTAGGATAATATGACTAAAATATATTGAGAACCATGTCATAAAAAGACTTACTCTTTAGTTGCCAGTCTTAATATCTCAATATTGTAGCTCTTTTTATCTCCTAAGAGCATATGTGAATAAAAGACACATGTTTGCATTAACTAAGCATGATTCAAAGTCTGATAACCTTATCAATGAATACTTCTTTTTTTTTGCAATCAATGAATACTATTGGTTCTTACACAAGACAATAGCGTTAAGCGACAAAATCCCAAGAGATTGCAATAGAGACAAAAAGTTATTGGACAAAACCATGTTGATTCAAAAATTAAAAGGCACCCATTGCTTTCTAATACAAAAGGTATATAAAAAACTTATTTGCAACCTTGGGGCTTTTATCATTCATAGGGTTTCATATTATAATCAACTACACATTACGGAATATCTGTGCAAAAGAATTAAATGCAACTTTTATTTTTTGTTAAATAATTTACAAAACATTTAAATTACATATGGACATCCCAACATTGATTGGTAATCTTATATCAATGGTTTAATACTTTTTGTGCAAGATTGAGAATATTTAGTCATAGAAAGACCACAACATTACATGTTCATAAAAATGATGCCAAGTCATCTAACTTTTGGGCCTTCTGCAATAAAATGCAAAAATAAAATGCCATGGTGAATGGCATAGTGGTGACTATCGATGTGGAGAATGGAAAACAAATTGGTTTTATGGCGGTGTGGAGGATAGCTCGGTGGTGGACAATTTAACGCATGGCAAAGACAGTTGTGTGGTAGATGACCTTGTGATCAATGGATATGGACGTTGATGTGGAGCATAGGATGCTTGTGGATACTACACAATGTGATTACTTCATTGAAGAGTAGAAAAAATGGATATAAAAAGCATCCATGTATTCCTGCACAGAATATGCAAAAGGCGGACATATACATGTCCCCTTTTTTATAAGTGGCAACACCTACTGTTTTTGCGGTTCTTTTTAAATAAATATTGAGCACGCTAGCATCAGTGTACATTAGTCACTCTTATATATGTCAAGTCATCACTTTTCTTTTCGTTTCATGTATCAGCAAGCTCTCAAAGTAATTTCCTATGGATCGAGACGTCAAAGGTAGTGTGTATGGTGATACAATACATACACATGCATACTCTCCTTGCACCTAAGTACACCTCTTGAAGCATGTGACCTTTCAGTGATCAATAGATCATGATGACCCGTCAATGGAATTGTATCTAGCGACACCATCCTTGTCGATGCATTGTTTGCTTTGCCTCACAAGCCTCGGTGACACATTCTCTAAAATAAAAGGCATCAATGACACATGTTGCTACACATGTCAACCTCATCGACCATGCACACACGCAATGCAATGATTGACGCTAGTAGGCTGCATGAGTAATGCGTGCATCCACAAGAAAACAAAAGGTTGATGGAGGCCAAGCCCATAGTAAAGGGCATTGTGAGCACAAAATCTGAGGGCTTCGAGGTGGTTCTTATCCATTTGTGGCCGGTGGTGGCATCCATTGAGGCAAAAGAGACCATGTGGCTCATGAGGGCAAGTCTGACGTGGTTGGAAAGAGCAAACATCCATGGCCGACAAAAAACGGAAAACTCCAGAAAAAGGTAGATAAGCTTCTGTGGTAGGTGACTTGTAGATACACGCCTCAATGCTCTTTAAGCCCCAGCCACCAATGACTAATCCTCACAACAAATTGATTTGCATCCACCTTGACATTCTTCAAAGACCATCACATAATTGACTACAGGGCTTTTGTTTGTATGGCTAATCATCACTAGTTCCTTTGCACTTTTGGTTTTTTTTATTTGTTAATGTGTTTCTTTGCTAAGCGTTGTTGGTATTTTTGATATTTAAAGAGCTTGAGAAGCATGGGAGACCACCAGCATCAGTGGGCAATTATTAGTGGTGACACCATCTCTAATGACCTAGAGTTGCCTCTTGGATTCCGATTTCATCCGTCAAATGAGGAGATCATCACATTTTACCTCATGCGTAAGGTGCTCGATGTCAGTTTCATCGCCCATGCCATCGAGGAGGTTGATATCAACAAGTTTGAACCATGGGAACTCCCAGGTAATTAAGCACTCAAATACCCATATCCATGTCTCAATTAATCCATGTTCTTCTGAATTTTTGACTACCGTGTCATGAATTGAATTGTGAAGAGATGGCAAAGATGGGGGAGAATGAGTGGTACTTCTATTGCCTGAAGGGTCGCAAGTACTCAACGGGGTCTAGGGCAAACCGTACAATAATGGTCGGCTACTGGAAGGCCACTGGCAAGGATAGACAGATTTATCAGGCTACATCAACGGTGCCTATTCTTGTTGGCATGAAGAAGATGCTTGTTTTCTACAAGGGAAGGGCTCCCACCGGTATAAAGACTGATTGGGTCATGCATGAGTTCAGGCTCGAAGGCAGTATGCTCCCCTTCCACACTGCCAATTCCAACTCCTCCGTCACTGCAATGGAATCTTCTTCCCAGGTGTTGTAGCACATAACGAACATCCATGTTGTTAAAAATAGTACACCATATTATTTACCTGGATTAGTTTCAAATTGCTTGCCCTAATTTAGTAATCTTGTTTTTGGATTGAATCATATGAAGGAGGAGTGGGTGGTTTGCAGGCTTTACTCCAAGAGTACATTGATCAAGACGACCCCTACATCATCGTTTCACATAGACACTACCAATGGTGATGTTAATCCAAGGAGCATGAGCTTTCCAATATCTTTGCAATTTCCCATAATACCAGAAGACTTCAACATCAACTCGAACAATATGCTTCCCAGTGGTGTTAGCTCAACCGAGTCTTATTCTCTTTCACCCAACAGTATGCTTCCCAATGGTGTTAGCTCAACCGAGTCTTCTTCTCTTTCACCTATGGTAGGCATGGGTAGCTTCAAATGCACAACATCATTTTTATGGACCCAATAGTCACAGACTCACAGTGCACCCCAACTTATTTTAACCAACAGGTGGCAATGGGACCAGTAGGCAGTGGAGGACAAATGGCTAGGCTGGATAACAGACCAACAACAATTGTTTCACAACATCCATGGGTTAGCCCCACCCAAACCAATGATATTGAGATTGGAGCTCCCACCATTGATATTTTTGATGATATGTGGAACTTCTAAACACATAGAAAATCAAGGGCAACCTACATTGTAGTAACATATCTAGAGTTGCTCTGCATTTTGTGAAATAATGCATGAGAGTTGTATAGTTTGGTAGCTTCCTATTAAGCTATTTCAGTTAATGTATGTATGTTTCTGTTTGTATATCGTATGTGTATCTGGCTTTTATAATTTAGATTTCTAACTATTATGTTTCGATCCAAATATGACTATGTTGTACTAAGTAGGTTGTTGTTGTTGTTTCTTATCATCTCGATTTGAGTCAATCCTCAAACGCAGAGAACACCATTGTATCATTTTAGTTGGGAGTATTCCAAGTTGTCTTTTTTTTTTCCTTAGGAAAGCAAGGTTTAGGTATACTAATAAAATGACAGTTCAACCAGAGTAAGGGTAAGGTTGTTTTATTTTATACCTAAGGGAGTACACACCAGAAATTCTACACCGTAAGATAAATAAAGTAACTGATCTAGCTAGGTGGGACGACAACAAGTTTCAATATACGATTCCAATATAAATAATGAGAAAAATTCTTATATGTCACTTATTTTACACCCATGACACTAGGCTATCGGTGTCTTCAATTTTGTTAGTTTTTATATTAGTAGCTATTTTACCTTTCTATTAAGTAATATTGTAGGTCCGCATCGTGCCCGATACGACAAACAAGCACAATTTTTTTTTGAGATTATCCCAACAAGCACAGCTGAGCGCTGGCCACATCAGGCCAGTCTCAATACACAATTTCGTTGCACTCTTTCCAAGACTAGTTTTAAAAAAGAGAGCCATCTTTCTTTTATTTGGATGAAAGACCTCTCACAAAATATGAAAGTTTACCATCTCTCTCATCATGATTAACTTGCCAAATCAGCAAAAGATGCACATGTGGCATAGAATTTAATGCAAATGAAATGGTGCATTGAGACATGCCATGCCGTCCGGAAACTATGGTGGTCATGATGCGTGCCAGCCCGTCTGGTCAACTAATAGTTTAAAATGCGTGCCAGCCCGTCTGGAAAGGAACAAGCCGAGCGCAAGTTTTTGTTCCTTCCTTTCCATTCTCATTAAAAAAAAACTCTACATACATGCTTACCGCGTGCGCAAATGTGTGCTCTTACAAGAACGCAGTTTCGCGGATATCAACTGAACATCTCGTTGCCCCTGCGTCGAGAGGATGTTTTTCTTTTTGTAAGTGCAACGTGAAAAGCTGAATGGTTGATTCGCAGAGCCGATGAATCTGTCCCGTGCTGGCATTTTCAGGTGAGTACAAGTGCAGAATGATTGCGATAGTATCATCGTATGATTTTGCACAGGTATAGTTTTCTGATGCAGGAACGAAGGACACAGATGTGGGATTGCCAGCCTTTTCTGATGCACCACCAGAAAATTGGTGCATAATGCTAATTATGAAACTTCTGTCATCCTAACAGTACTGACCATGGTGGTATATGGACCCTGCTATGCACCATGAACGGGAAAGGAAAAATGGATGCAAAGCACGAGGGACTCAATTCAGCTGGACCATCAGAACCGCAAATGCTGACTCAGAAACTTCAATGAAAGCGAAACCACACCACCACCGAGTGGGGAACGTGCCTTTTGGCAGCTGCCAATGGGGCTGCGCCGACGAGCGCGAAAATTCAAAAACATGCAGATAAGGAGCAAAAGGCAAACGAAGATGATGAGAAACAAAAAGAAAAAGAGAAACAGCATGTTGCTGAAAACTGCTCACCGGAAGCCATTACGTTCGTCTCTTCTCCACGTCCCTGCAAGAGAAGTACCACTTTTCCAGGCCTAGACGATGCCAAACCAACCCATGTTACTTCCTTTCACACACAATCAATCCAAATATTCCACCAGACAGTGCATTTCAAGCTTATCTATTATCCACTGAGATTCGGGTGCTAGAGAGACAAAACGTGGTATCTGTGCACATTTCAATGCTCACAAGCCATGGCAAGTCCCAAAGTAAGCAAAATGCTTGAAACGAGCACAGATCGTAATGCCAGAAATCAGAACCAAAATAAGTACGCACCAACTGACAATTGACCTGGGCCTGGAAATCAAATTTCACAGTTTAGCATTCAACAAGCCAAGCAATAAATTTCACAAGATGTTGCAAGTAGCAACAGCAATAAATCATGAAAAAAGAGATTGTATAACTTCAGAGTTTCCAGTCAAGGGAGGAAACTTCACATCACACACAAGAACGATGCATATGTGCACAACTTTACTTCATTCCTCGATCATAAAGGGATTCCATTCCAGACCATAAACTAGAGAATATGAAGAGTTCTATCAAGTTGAACCACTAGAAAGGGAATGACACCGGATTCTAACAAGTTGAGCGACCATTTACACTGCCAAGCAACCCATGGAAAAACAGTTGCAACACTACGGTCATAATCAGACAACAGAGGGATTCCAGTCTACTTGAAATTTTTGTGAATCAACTATGCATTAAACCAGTCAGATTCTCTGCACGAAATAGAATTCAAATTACTTTTGAAAACAAGTATTAGCATGTGAACTATACTAGTGCTACTTTCGTTTCACAAAAAGTTAAGTTACTTCCTACTTGTGCGGGTGCCAAATCAATCCCCAATTCAAAATAAATAACTATTCCATGAATAATATGTTGAAAAGTTGTATGACCCTCTAATTGTCAAAAACTGTGTTAGAAAGAGTCATCCTATAACACAGAACAGTGCAAAAGATCCTCAAGCTTGCTAGTTACATAGCATGTTGCAGCTCAGGGAAAAATGGAGCCTCAGAGACTCAAGGATATCCCTTTCAAGTCAAATCATTTATGCTACAATCAGCTATCAAACTGAATTGCAGCTCTACTTAGTTGATTATCATACTACTTCTGAGTTACATAGCATGTTGCAGCTCAGGGAAAAATGGAGCCTCAGAGGCTCACGGATATCCCTTTCAAGTCAAATCATTTATGCTACAATCAGCTATCAAACTGAATTGCAGCTGTACTTAGTTGATTATCATACTACTTCTGTAGCATTGTGCGTGAGCATTACATTTTATTATGAAATACAACATGTTTGAATGACACGGCCTTTTTTGGCTTCTTATATACAAAGTAACCAGTAAATTATACAGATAAGGAAATTTGAAAGATCCCAAACTGGTTAAAAATGTAAGGGTACTATTTTGCCAGCGTTTGCCACAAATTTTTGTATCATGTTTCCAAATGAGAAACGTATCACGTGTTCATTTATAATGTTTCTGCAAAACTGACATCCACGAGTTATACATGCATCGTCAATATTTCACAAGCCAAATTTTAACTCCCAGGCATGACAATTCAAAAGAGTTACTTAGCGACAACGAACTTGGCAATCTCAATAATCACAAGGTTAAATTAGTAACATGAACCATGTTTGCTCATATCCAGCTCACACATGAGTTTCTGCAAGGTATAAAGAACATTAGATAAATTAATACTAATTTTCACCTTAACTAGGTTTTCTAACAAAGGCCACAAGGCACAATCATGATGCCAACAGAGATGAAGGATGTATTACATACAGCTAATGGAAAGGAAAAGAGGGGAATAATCACATGACATTATAGTATTTCCCTGAAACAGCGACTACTAAATTAAAGTGTAAACTAGCAGTAGTAGCATTTATAATGGCTATTTAGACTGGCTACAGGCATGTAATTCATAAGACAAGCACAAGCATCTTGGAACAGATATAGAAAAAGAAAACTGGATCGAAACGGAATGCATTCAATAACTCTTGCATTTGGAAAGAATAAAGTGCAATAGTGTACCTTAGCAGGGATTTATCTGAATGAATGCATCATTCTCTCCGCACATATAGATTTTGGTCCCAGACATAAGACTCTAGTACAATCACGCTCTACTTAAAATAAGTGTCGCAGGCTTAAATGGAATATAATTGCTAGGATACATTTCTGAAGGACATTAGTCAACACATTCAGAAAGACACAAGTGCAACATATATGATAGACGAAAAGTAGGCATGGACAAAACGCTGGTCATTTCTTGATTGCAGGCAAAGACAATTGAATACTATCAAAATAATTTGCTTCATCATCATCAATGATGGAAAGCCTCTGAAATTTGATGTATCTAGATTATTGGTATGACAACTTTTGCGTGGTATCATCTTTTAGATCGTGAGATTGATCCAAATGTAAATGAAGAAATGGATTAGCTGGGGTGAAAATGGGTGTATGAACTCAAGGGTTACAAGATCCTGCCCGTGCTCTGCTGATGCCAACTAAATCAGCTACCAGGTCGAAGGCAGAAGAATGATTGCTGCAGCTAAACAGGCCTGCCTTTGTGCATACCTCTCTTTGTAAACATTACTGTGCGGACCCTTGATCAAGTGAACTCAGCAGCCCATCACAGCACAATTATACACAAAATTCCCAGATTTCCGTTTGGCAATCAAATTCCACACAGGTGGCTTGTCATCCGGGATCCATGAGTTGAGCTCAATTGTACCCCCAACAGAAGTTCTCGGGCCACCAATGACGATCAGCCTCTCACCGCAAGCCCTAAATGCAAGGCCCCAGCCATTCATGGACACAGATCGCTCAGGCAATTTACCCAGCGTGATCCACTTATTATTCTGCTTGTCATACTTCTTCACATCCTTCTCGCTGTAATCAGCGGCATACAGCTCATTCTTCACCACTGCAATAAGTGGGGGTGCACCACTCACTCCATTGAGACCCTCAGACATGTTCTCAATCACCCTCCAAGACTGGCTCTGCACATCATACTCTTCACCACAGGTCAAGACTTTGTTGTTGTTCGTCACCCCTCCAATCACATAAAACTTGCCATCCATGTACACCCCAGAGCAATTTTTCCGTGCCCTATTCATGCTGGGGAGCAATGTCCATGTGTGTGTCTCAGAGTCATACAGCTCTGCTGAGCTGAGTATCTTGCCAAAAGAATCAGTGCCGCCAGCAACATACGCCTTCTCTCCAACGCTTGCCGACCCAAACAGACACCTCGGCGAATTCATCACCTCGCCTCGTGACCAGGAGTTGGTCAGTATGATGTACCTCGCCTCGTGACCAGGAGTTGGTCAGTATGCTGTATCTGAAGACAATATGAGCCATTCCAAAAACGAGCAGCTCGGTGCCCACAGCCAGCGACTCCTTGTCCGAGCACATGAAGCACTCGTCAGGCGGCATCTTTGGCACCGAGATCCACCGATCCCGGTATGGGTCATATGCATCCCACTCCAGAACATTGCAGGAGAAGTACACCCAATGCTCAGATATATTATTCTGCCGCCTCAGCCGATAGATCTCCCCTCCCTGCACCAGGGACCGGAAATCTCGGCTCAGCGACGCAACCGATCCATACTCCGACCGGGACAGCTTGAGGAGGCAGTTGATGGACAGGTCCCGGCCGATTTCTCCTATGAGGTTACTCCCACCACCGCTCTGCTCCTCTGTCGTGGCCGCCACCGTGCGGCGGCGGCCAGGGGCATGTGCCTCACGGATGTCGGGCGTGTGTGGCTGAGGTGACGGTGGCTTGCTGCGCTTGCCACAGCCGCCGTCGAACTCGTCCATCTCCTGGACCTCGTCCTCTGCGTCCTCCAGCAAGCGCCGCTTCCGGCCACCACAGATAACCCCCTCCAAACACTGCGAGACCATCTCGCAGAGGCCCAGCGGAGCGTGGGGCGCTAGGCAGGAGTCAACTCCTTGCAGCGCCATGTTCTCTCCCTTTTCGCAGAGATCCATTCCAGCGGCGGTTCTGAGACGAAAGCCGCCTCGATCCCTTCTCCTCCTCCTCCTCCTCTTGAGATTTACACCGCTCGCCTTGCTCTGATCTGCGAGCGGAAAACAAAAGGGGAAAATGAATTGAGCAAGAAATCGCAAAGAATGACGGATCAAGAACCGGAGATCTGAGAAAGCCCCCCACGAATCTATCCAACAAGAACACGACAATCTCCTGCTTCCAGCCAATCCAGGAAGCCAAACCCCGAACCGAACCAAGAATCGCAAGAACGAAGGCCCTGACGCAAGAAACGGAGCACGCACCTAGGCAGAAGAGCGCATCCAATCCAAGAACACTCGAGTCGCCGAGGGAGGATGCGGCGGCGCCGCGGCGGCCGCAGTTGGATCCGGGAAGCACAAAGAAAAAGAAAATCGCAATCAAATCAAACCCTTCCCATCAACTACCTCCTCTCTCTCCTATACAAAATTTCCTTTCGCACTCCCTCTTTACCCCCTCTAATCCCTCTCTAAATGGCCATATAATTATAGTACCTGCATATATATATAGATGGACAGATAGAGATGGCCAGATATAGGTGGCTTGGCCGCGGCCTCCTCTTCTACTGCGGCTTCTGATGCTGATGCTGCTGCTGTGCCGCCGCCGCAGCGCCCTCCTTTCGGCCTCTCTCTCTCTCTCTCTCTCTCTCTCTCTCTCTGCGCTGCGCTGCGGTGGGCAGCAGGCAGCTAATGTGTACTTCGGATTCTCCTTCCTTTGCACATTTTTATTTCGCTCCCTCGCTTTTTTTCCCACCACTTTATTATATTTTATTTTGGTTCTGTTTTTGATCCCTGCTTTTGTTTTTCCCCCTTGATTTTAAGGTTTGGTCTTTATGTTTGCCGCAACCTATTGGCTCCTTGAAAAAAAAAAGTATTCTCTGTTTTCTCTGTTGGGGCGTGCACTTCTTACATGTTATTGCCCATACATTTTTCTACATTAGTCTGATGTTTGATATGTTAGGGTTACTGATATAGGGACAGTGAAAATGTTTTTTTGTATTTATTTAAATTTTAGCATATTTTCAGAATTGTCTTTGCCGCAAGTGGCAAGGTACGACACTTAAAGGCATTGCTACAAAATGTGTCCTTTTCATATATTTTTGTTTTGTAACGTATTAAGGTGCTGCTAATATATAAGCAATGTATCTGATGATTTCATATCCATATAAGTTATAGCAAAAAAAAATCCATTACAATATGAATTGCCGACCATAAATATCGAAACCGATGGTCTTGGAAACCGACATTTGACTATGTATGACTTTTCTTAGTTCAAAAGCGGAGCGTCTAATGCCAAGTGATAGAAAGATTGCTTATTCAGCAAAACTTATTTGTTGATATTCTCTTTTGTTTATGATAAAACCTCGAGGAGCATAAAATAAAATCAGTTGCCCTACTGTCGCAGGTCGTCCACAGCCTTAAAGGATTCAAACCGTCCACTTGTCTTTTGCAAAACTAGCATCTAACTAAAATAAGTATAATTAACAACTCGGCTCTTGAATCCAGTTGGCTGCCTTCGTTTTCTGCCTACTGTTTTGCTATAAGCTGCTATGTCCACCAGAGGCATTTGCCTTCATCCCTTTATTGCTCTCTTGTTGTCAAGTGTGCCTTTTTTTTGCGAGAATTATCTGCTTCCTTGGAATTTTGTTTATGCCTAAAATCCCTTTCGAGTATCGGACGAGACGTTGAACAAGATTTAATTTTCAGTTTGTTGGACATGTCTGAATCACAACCCAACCAAACATGCTGTTGAATGTGGTAAGTAACAAATATGCACTTACTTTTGATGATCAAATTATTTACAAGACACATTAGGAAATTAAAATTCTTTGTCTGATTTTAGAGAAGAGCCTGAAGGGATTTGTCGAAGAAGCTAGTGTAACAGTTTATGCCTGTTACGACTACATAAATGCAAGACATTAAACAGTTTTCTTTTGCGACAGGAGAAATAGTAATGAGAGCATGGGTGTAGACGTGTAGTCTGTTCCTTAGTGCACGAAAAGAACAGTGTTGCCGCTACTTTCTACGCTTCCTTTTTTAGGCGTTCAAGGAGAGGTGAAGGCAAGAGAAAGGAATATTTGGATCTCGAGGAGGTTGGGCTGAGCTAGCTGCTGCTTCCGCCGCAGGACACGGGCCTGACCCGGGCGTACGCCCACACGTGCGGGGAGCATGCGGCTGCACGCTCCAGTGTATCTGCACGACCTATCTCCTCCTCCCATATGTCTGTTCATCTGTTCCTGCAGCCAGCCTGCTTGTATTTCCCAGAAAAGAAATCTCAAAGGAAATACTGTATAAATTGCTGACATGCATACCCATCCCCATTTTATATTGTCCTTCCATGTGATTATGTGAACACCATTGGTTTCTCTTCCTCCATGTGTTAGCTTATGGATCACAAAAGGAATTTATTTTAACTTACATTAAATTTCAAGGAAATCGATACAAAGGGATGCAAATATGTGGACTTCCCTTGGTTTAGGTTAGTCTTATGGTCCATAACAAAGTACAGTTACACTACAAAATCCCCTAAAGTTAATTAGTGATTTGTTTCTATATTACAAGAGAATCCACTACACGACCTCAATATCATTGCCAGAAAGACCTTTATGTTACCAACTATACTGGTCTATGAAAAGTGTTACTGATAGAAATTGCGTGCCTGTGAATGCCCTGCCAGCAGAAGTCATGTCATGGCTTAGTGAGCCAATTACTTGGTCTATATCACTATATCATCTATGATGTGAAAGAATGTTTTATCCTAAATATGAAGGATTCACTCTTAGTAGCTCTTAGGATAGAGGAAATTACCAATATAACGACTATACATCTGTCTAGATTCGATTATGTAAACTAGTAGTCCATTGGGTTTGTTCTAAGTCATCTTTTTAACTTTTTTCTAATAATAGCTTAAACCACATATAGATTGCCAATACAAGGTTCATGTTACAAGATTTATATCACTATATCTTAGTAACTTTGTCTAATAT
>LAPY01002307.1:28331-43117 GCA_000970635.1 Eragrostis tef
AGGCACGTGCGGCGGCGGCGGCCGGCGTTGGCGGGATGAAGAACATCCTGATGCGGAGCCCGGGGAGAGGAGGCGGTGTGCTCGGGGTGGTGAAGGGGATGGGGGAGGTGGACCTGCGAGCGGAGCTCTTCATACGCAAGTTCAAGGAGGACATGCGGCTGCAGAGCCAGAGGTCGGCGGAGGAGTTCCAGGCCATGCTGGCACGAGGCCTATGACGTACAGTCTCAGCTTCATGGTTACGAAAACGGGATCGGAGGGTTGATTGATTAGCTACTAGTTTTGGTTTTGCGATTTGAGAAAAAGGAACAGAAAATTTTAGAGTGTGATGAGATTTCTAGTGTGCTCCGCTCGGCAGTGGCTACGGTTTTCGTGTTGCAGATAGGATTTGTTGCATTCATTGGTTTGTGTTGTTGTACGGAAATACATCATGTATTGTTGGATGTTCATGGCAATAGAAAAGAAAACAAGAATATGTAAATAAATTACACGTGTGATATCTGTGGTGACATGTTGATCTGACGATGGCCACTGGTGGTGTGGTCACAACGAGGCTGCTCAAATCAATCTCCCATGCATCACCAAGTACATGTATATAATGATTTTCGAGGCTGCTCAAATCAATCTCCCATGAATCACCAAGTACATGTCTATAATGATTTTTCATCGCACAGTAAAAAGATGTAAATACATTATACGTATCTGTGGTGACAGGTTCTGGCCAGTGGTCGAGTAACAGGGAGGCTTCTCAAATCAAGGTATTTTAGAACTCTAAACCTAGATGACACAAGACATTTGAGAACCCGTGATGCACTTTACTCCCACAACAAATACCAAAATCCAAACTCAGGAGCTTACCCTCCGGAAGCAATGCTGAATATGTCAGCAATACACAAATGCACATATTCATTCTGCTATACCCATCATGTCAGTACTCGTGGCGTTCAAAATCTCAGCATCTCACAAATAGGCATACCATTTCTTTATATTACTGAGAAATAAACATTACAAGCTTAACCATCAGGTCAAGTATGGCGGCATCAGGAAATGAGTAGAACATAAGGCTCTACCTTATCACACTGAAACAAGATTCTACTGATATATGGAAAGCAGGGCGTGCGCAATGCTTAGTGGAGAAATTCTTTCATTGGGTCGTCATGGCGAACTTTAGTCATTCGGTACGCCTCCATGTCTTCTGCAGTAACCTCGTCATTCCACTTCACGTTGTATTTCCTTTTCCTTTCATCTCTCTCCTCTTTCTTCCTTGCAGCCTCCTACAGAAATTGAAAACGACCGTTGGCGTCTTTTCTGATGACCAATGAACAAAATCTAAACGGACAAAGATCAAATGAAAGATGCTAACCTTCTTTAAGGATTCCTCAAGTAGCTTCTTATCAAGAACAAGATCGTCAGGAACATCAGTTCCCCAAGTGGCCAGTCGCTTTTGCTCCTGTTGCACAGGTTCATCTGCATTGAACAAAGTTCAAGTTATTCGAGTTCATGCATTGCTGTAATTACACATTCCTAATGTTAAACAAGTCGCCATCTCATTTTAGGAGACCAAAACTTGCATTCAGTTTATATTTACATATCTGCGATTTTAAATTATCTAAAGTAAAAATATGATACTGATAAAAGATATTGTGAAGCTAGCTAGACCAGACCCCACACTATGCATGAAGAGAGAGCTGACAGTGATACTTCAGATAGTTTGGGAAAATATCTTTTACATGTCATGGTTTTACACAATGACACTAGGTCCTATTTGAATACAAAGTATTCAAAGTTTCCAATCAATACCATGGTTTCTTAAGAAGGGGGCACCAGGTAACGAAAACTTTGGGCAGTTTGGGTGTACAAACAGACTGGTCTAAAACACTGTACTACCATGGCATAAATATTTAAAAGTTCCCACTCCTGATCTCTTTCTTAGACACGCATAATCATCCATTTAAGGTAATATCGTTTGCATGTTAATTGTGCCAATTCATATAATAGCATTATGCACGTGACAAGTGTTATGACTTGAAAATGTTGAACATCTTGATAATTTGGTTCTTTGTCTGCGCACTAAGGGCTTAGCAAATGGACATACATCTGTTATGTAACTTTAAAAAAGATCCACATTGCATAGGCATTCCCAGCATGTTTGTGCCTATCTTTTTTTCATCTTAGTTTTACGTTACCAATAAGCTATTTCCATGAATAAAAAACTATGTACTTAATCTGTGGAAACCAAAGACAACATGGGTTTTCTAAAAAACTGTAAAACAAAATACTGCTGCATTCATAAACTGTAGTATGTTTTCCCTATGCCCACTGTGAGTAAGTAGAAAAAACAATCGCAACAACATACCTTGGGCAGCCTCCTTTCGGGCCATATTGGCCTTCATCAGATCCGCTGATGCTTCAGCAGCCTCGATTCCAGCCAAACCTGTGCAGTAACTATTTTTGATAGTCTGCTTGCAGCATTTGTAGCCCCATTGATGATCTTTCCACCAAGAACCCCACACGGTTGTGTGATTATTAATGAAAACATCCTCTTCGTATTTGCTCTTGGGCAGCGATACATCCTGTGGGAAAATTTTGGATAATGAGCACTCAAGATCATAATATAGATAGAATGGTAACAATTAGAACTGAATGGCAGCCATATAAACAAAACAAATGGAGCCAAGCGAAGCAGAATCAAGTTCTATAGTTCTTTTTAACTGCAAACAGACATATTTTACATCTTCTATCACCCTTCTTGATTATGAATTTCAATCACAACACCTAACTAATCATTTTTGTGAAATTATGGACTTGGAGATAGTGGTCTATACTAACTGCACCACCTAAATGCTCCCTTGTCCAAATTAGCATACTCGCCAGGGTTAAGTTGAGGGGGCAGCTCATGCGCGAATTGGGCTTCCAGGTGGGCTATATGAAAAATAAGCTCGGTTTCGACTAAGGTTTGTTGCCAGTTCAAGAATGTTATTTGTTCCATAGGAAGATTCCAATCCAGAACTGGTGTTGTGATTCTTCTGTACAGAGGTTATTTTCACCATAGTTTTTTAAGGCATAGCCTAGGCGTCTGGGCGCACCTCCAACGCCTCAGGACGCCTTGGCCTTAGAGTGTCGCCTAGATCTCACCTAGGCATCGCCTAGGCACATGGGCGCACCTCCAACGCCTAAGGACGTGCCCTAAAAACAATGATTTTCACCTACTTAAAACTAACCTAAAGCTTCTGATCATTTGCATTTTGCATCATATGTCTTGAAAGATGAAAATTTATATATAAGGTGACGATGAATGAGAAAGATAAACTTGAAACGCCGAACAAGCAAAGATTTTGTAGTATGGGTATGTACCTGTCCTTTGATTATTCGGCCAGTCCTGTCATACTCAATCTCTCTCTCACTTTGTCCAAGTAGCAGCTCCCGAGGAATTTGATCTTCTGACGCAGCATTACCGTATTTCTCCATAATTTTATCCTTATGTTCAGATTTCAGCATTTCTTTTTTGATCTTGAAACTCTTATACAGCAGTTCAGCTTGAGATGGTGCAGCTTGCATATGGATATCCTGGCCTTTGTCAAAAGCTTCGGACGCACCGCCTCTTCCTACCTCGCTCGAGACTCGCTCCGACGCCCGAAGCCCTTAAGCTGACGCCGCCGAAGAATCGCCGTCGCTCCCTTCCATCGAACTCTATTACATAAGAATATTATATCCAAGAGCCTAGCAAACTAATGACTCAACTTTCACATTCAACGCTGTGTCATTTATATTTAACTTATATGTTATAGTCACTTACCACATAGAACTTATCATTGGGGTCTGCGTCTGGCAAGGGGTCTTCTCTCATGGAGCGGGTTTTAGGATCATAATATGCAGAGTTCACATCCAGATTCAGAAGATATTTTGCAGTGTCTTCTCTGATACGCAAGTTCCTGCAAAGAACAACAAAATCAACGTTAGTGTTTAATCCAGTTGCAGATATATTTCCAAAAAGGATCATTATTCATCACTCATCTTGTAGCACCTCCTCTTAACGAGGAATATGCACAAATGTGCCCTAATACTAAGGAATAAACTTTATTCTCTAATTACTACG
This sequence comes from Eragrostis tef, assembly GCA_000970635.1. Lineage (NCBI taxonomy): Eukaryota > Viridiplantae > Streptophyta > Magnoliopsida > Poales > Poaceae > Eragrostis > Eragrostis tef. Next base: position 32,425 of record LAPY01002307.1, read on the forward strand.
TACCTCACAGTTCCGGTGCTTCCACCCCCGGTTGTGCGGACACGCTTCTCTACCTTAGCAAAATCCATTTGGGCACTCTCATCAACTTTGGCCTCGTCTATCCTCAGTCCATCTTCTTCATCATCTTCACTTCCGGCATTCTCACCATCATTCTCACTATCCTTCTCCTCAAGTTTCTTTAGCTGTTGTTCTTTCAGGTACTTTTTCCTAGCCTCCTCTCTAGCTTCATAGTCAGCAATAACACGAGTGTAGGTTGACGGGTCGTAACCATTCCAGCGATCACGCTTCCCATCGTAGTCAAGCTCAAACGATTCAACCTTTTCATCGGGAGCGATGTTGACATTAGTATATTTAGCTCCCACAGATCGAGGCCGCTCCATGCATGACTTCTTATCATGAGTCATGGCTCCACAGCTGAACATCGAGGAAAATCTTTTGTTAGCTTAATACAGGAAGGCTAAAACTCATGCATACTTGCTAGTGGCTAGTAAATAGAAGGTCTGAAATTTTATTCTTAATTCCCAGTTAGGACCAACAAGAACATCCACACAAAAATAAGCAATACTAATCCAAGTTGAACATGGTTGCAAGGAAAAAATATAATCAAACAAACACCAAACTTACTTTTCACAAGCCCCTTTCCGGTACTTGTTGGCCTGGAAAAGCTTGACACCTCTATCGTACCATGACTTGGTGTAGTTCGGATCTGATTTCCATTTCCGCTGATGCTTCAAACTCTGAAATCATCAAACCAACAACGAGTCAGACCTTCCGTCAAACAGATACTCATACAGAGCATCAAACAACATACAGACAAGAGGAAGCAATAACTTACAGGCTTATCGGCATTAAGATACCATGGGGCCGAGGACATGTACTGAGGGATGTGGGGATTGATCTCGTTCCCATCCTCGTCGACCTCGGCGGGCGCGAGCCCAGCCTTACGCGCCTCTTCGAGCTCGAGCTGCTTCCGGTGATCCTCTCGGGACTTGAATGTTACTGCCACAACAGAAACAAACACCATAAGTCGCGAATTTAACTACACATGACCCCAAACAAAAAAAAAAAAAAAACCCAAAACTTTGCGATCTCGAACCGCCACAGAAGGCATAATCCCAAATCAGGCAGCAAAATGTGTAAGCCAACACCCAACAACCCAAAGTTTCTGCCAAATACGAGAGAAATCGCGCCCTAGCAAAACCTAACTCGCGATCCCCAAATCGGAGAGAAATCATCTCACTCAATAATCGAACAACGAGCCCACGCGAGACTAGGGTTAGGTTTTCCGGATGCGCAACTCACCTGAAGCGGTCGCCATGGCGCCCTCTTCTCTTTTCTCCGCCTCGCTGGCGAGACTCGACGGCGATGCGGCACTCGACGGAGACCGGCGGCGAAATAACGAAACGAGGAGAGGATAAGTGCGAAACGCGTCTCTGTCTCCCCGCGGACCCGGATTCTTTATACATACCGGGTTTGAGTGAGACTCGAGCCCGCAATGTTACCGCCTTGTTCCATGGGCCGCACAATACGCTACCTGGACTATCCATTTAGGCCCATATACTAATTGTATCCCTTGTACGGACCCATTGGGGCCCAACTGTACCTTACCCACCTTCCACGGCGACCCAGATAGACCTCGACCTCGCTCCCATGGCCGATGGCTTCTTCCGGCTTCGCCACCTCGTCGTCCCGTGAAACTGTTCTAAAACCCTAGGCACCGGGACCCCAATGGCGGCCGCGACGGCGACGGTGGCCCCCGCTGCGGCGACACCTGCGTTCGCGCTCGCGTCTTCCGTCGCGTGCCGCGGCTTCCTCCCGCTCCCTCGTCGCGCCGGCCGGCTCGTCCCCCAGTCGCTCCGGTAACATTGCTGCCCCGTCTAATTTCTCGAGGAGTTGATTTTTGGATTGATTTCTGAACTTTTGGCGGGAACGAAAGGCTCTCCGCGTCCGCCTTGAAGCGCCGCGGGGCCGTCGTGGTGGCTGCAGATGCGGCAGCGGCGGCAGGCAGCGCGGAATTTGGCGACGAGGAGAACCCGTACGAGGTACAAGCTTACTGAAATGGGATGAAAGCTTCAATCTTTTCCTTCTCATGTCGCGATTTGCGCTCTTTGTGTGTTAGCTTCTGGGCATCAGGCCGCTTGACAGCTTCGACCACATGAAGATTGCGTACAAGAAGAAGCGCAAGGATGCTGAGGAAACTGGAGATGAGGAGCTCCTGGCAAAGGTAGTGCACTTTTTTATTCCTGACACTGAGGTTTTGTGTATGTTGATATGAGCTAACATACGCCAGTAGCTTTGTTCATGACACTAATGACTAATCGTGGAATCGTTGGTGTGTTACAATTGTAGTTGGACAGGGCATACGACACTGTCATGTTGCAGCAGCTGCAGTATAGGAAGAAGGGTGTCACCTATGGGTCAGTTCAGGTCAGTTGTGGTGTCACTCATGGATGCCCGTAATTCTCTCTTTGAAATGTTGTGTGTAAATGCTCCTCCTCTAGGTCTTATGCATAATATATGTAAAAGGGACTAAGTAATGTGCTATGGAGTAGATTTGAATGATCTTTAACAAGTTTGCAACCCATAAAATTGAGCCCATTTGCCCCCAAAAATAAAATAAAATTGAAGCCATTGAACCTTCCAGACCTGTAACATGCTATAGATTACGGCACCATAGGTCCTAAATATGGCTCTTTTATGAAGATATGATGATCTCCACGTTGAAAGTATCTGCTTTTTCATAGACCATGGTGAAAGGCGGTATTGTTTATCGCCTCTACATATACCTAGTAAAAATTGAGCTTATCTGTGATTTCAAGCATATGTGGATGATGGCTGCTTATTGTGAAACATATTCGTCAAACTGTTAAACTCCATCCCTTCTACTTCTGTTATCCTGTTATGTTGATTATTAGTTCTTTCCACTATTAGGTTTCAAAGGATATCAAGTATGCTGACAACCAGCCAATCGTACCTTGGGGACCTAGGTACTTTCTTGTTTCTGCTTACGTTTTAACTTAAGGAAGATCATGTTCCATCAATTGATTTCAGAATTTTTTGGTGCGGCGCATTTATTGTTTTGTAAGCATGCCATGGGAAGTGAGATTTTCACTTTGTTATACATGAATTTGAGCTGGGGATGTTGGTGCTTATAAACGTTCTGCAGTCCCCTTTTTCTTGTGTAAACAGCTCAAAGGGGAATTAGCTTGGCAGACAGGCCTGTCCTACATTACGTACTTAACTTTTAACATGTTTGCTTTCGCCTTAACTTTGACATTTCTGCTTTCACCTTCTTAACTTCAACATGTTTGCTTTCACCTACTTTCGTTTTTGTGTTGGTTTGTTTGCTATTATTCTATTATGTGGCCTAGAACCAATATGCTACATCTTGTGAAACTGAGAGTCAATGATTAAACTTATCTTGCAGATTCTCGAGGTCAACAGTTAAGGACATGCGCATCAATATGGCAATATCAGCAGCATTTGTATGCACTCTTCTTTTCATTCATAACAGGGTTTCAGCTCTTACTGATGTACTTATTGTTTATGTTATGCATGCGCTTCTTGTATCTAGTATACTAAATTGTTGGCTTCAAAAATATTTGGGAGTTCAATGCTTGGTTGCCATCTTTAATTTGGAAAATTAACCTTTAGCAAATAACTGCCTTTAAGTCTGAAATAGATGTCATCTAAGCATGATAGTTGGGACCTTGGGAAATTATTTGACCAAGTGACTCGCTTGATTTGTTTGTGGCACCCCATTTGTTCAATTGAAAAGGCAATCTGTAAAGTATTGAAACATTTTTTTTGTTATTTTGTGTACGCATAGAAATAATAACGTGTATATTGGAATTTAGGGAATAGTTTTATAATTGTTTTGTTCTCTCAGTAAAATATGTTTTAATTGCAAAATATATTTATTTACTCTATCCACAGGTCGTTTGGATAGCTTTAATGGGCAATGCAGACTGGAAGCCTTTGCAGTTTCTATGTTTTTCTTTCTTCTACAGAATACTACAGAAGCTAAGAGCTACTGAACCACCAATTACTCCAATATACAATGTGAGACTCTTTCTGAGGCATCTGTTGGCCATCTCATGAACTTACTGTTTCTACAATTTTTTCGGTATTGCAATCCATGGTAATTCATTGTTGTTTTGTTTACGGTAGTGCCATTGAGGGTGAAAATAGTATGTAAATTAAGTAGATTGCGTATTATTTTTCTTATGTGCCCTCTCTTTTTCATGATGGCCTTGTAAGTATGGAGTTTACTTCAGTTCAGCATACCATTTCCTTCTGGTAACTGATCCTGTGACATACCAAATGCTTGTCAAAAGCCAGTTATAACACCAGTGAATACATATTTAGTAGTCTTTCTCTGAAAGCTCGCATAAATTTACATAGGGATAGTTCTTGCTGATGAGGGTGCCATTCTGTAGCTGTTGCTTAGTTTGTTTTAGATGAGTTTGATAATTCACATTTTGATGTGTTGCAGGAGTATGGTGAGGTTGAAGGCCGCGGGATTAGAATGGCAAAAAGGGTAGTCCGCGCTTTGGGTTTGATAATTGGATGTGTGTTCGTTGCATCCCTGGTCAGTGGATTTTCATCTGATATGGTTTCATTCAGATTTTCTAGCCTAGATCCTGTATTTTCAGCTATTCTTGATTGTTAGGAGTGATACTATTAGCTGCCTTATGGTTTGATTGTCCTCTCTCATCTTTTCAGGGTTATACAGCAGCTGTTAACTTGATTGAGTTGTCATGGCAATATACTCCCCGTATTGTTTATTATTACCAGGTATGTGTCAATATTTAACATGACATAGCTTCAGTATAATGTACAGGGCATAGCAGTACATGGTATTTGTTTGTATAAGACCTATGATGAATTTTGTGTTTAAATTTGAGAATAAACATGCTGGGTCAATATGGTTCTACAATTCCATGCAATACCTTGGCTATAAGTTTTCCTTACTGCATGATCGTGGTGTAATAATTTTTTTTTGGTTATTATGGGTATATTGTGAGCTAAAAATGACCGGTGGATGCTTTGTTCCAGGAGTTGATTGTTACTGCAGCTTCATCTGCTCTGCTATACATCACAGCTTCATACTACCGATAAACAATCTTAGGAGTAACTGCGGCCTGGTTTAGACTACACCTTGAGATGTTAGGACGTGAAGAGCTTCAGTGGTGTTATCTCGTACGTTTAGGGAAATCCACAAATTTTGGAGTTTTTGAGTCCATGCTTGTATCTGAGCTATCAAGACTACCCCGGCAGAACATGTTGGTCGATAAAAATACTTCCTGTGCATATTCCAACAGCAATTTTAATGTACGAAGATTGTATCGGACCCTGATCCGTGTTTGTATTATTGCTACTCGGCATTGTGCTTGTGTTTTGTTTTGCCTTGATCAACATAAGGGGTTGTTATGCACATGACTCTACTCCGAGTTCATTTTTATCGTTGCGGAATGCAGTATTCCTGACTCCAGTCGTATGTATAGCTGCGTGTCTGCCGCCCATTTCATCAAACTTACTGTACATTTTATTGCCTCCAGTCAATAAAATTACTAACCAGTTTTTTAGCATAAATTACTGGTCAGTTTTTTTTTGAGGGGAATTACTAGTCAGTTGTGCTAGTAATTTGAGTGAATCCAATTGTTACTTTTGCTATTAGCTGACGTCGTGCCGAAAGATGGGCCGTATGTGGCGCGACTCACGAAGTCAAATGGGCCAAAACCGTAGGCCGCGCGTGCCGCAGGGCCTTTTGTTTCTTTGGCTAAAATTTTAGTCAGAGAGAATATTATCATTTAGTGCCTGTTTATTTTTAAGGCTAAATTTTTAGTCAAAAGTATATTATCATTTAGAAGTATTAAATAAAGTCTAATTACAAAATCCTTAAGCTATACTTCGCTCTAGTGATGCTACAGTAACCATCTTCTAATTATGGCTCAATTACGGCATAATTACCCGCATTATATTCCAAATTAGGGTTCTATAATTAGTTTTGTAATTAGACTTTAATTAGTATTCCTAAATGGCAATATTCTAAATGGCTAAAATTTTGGCTAAAAAAACGAACACCCCTTAGAAATATTAAATAAAATCTAATTACAAAACTTTTTTACAAATAAGAGTTAATTTTTTAGATGAATCTAACGAGCCTAATTAAGCTTTCGCTACAGTGATGCTATAGTAACCATCTTCTAATTATGACTTAATTACGTTATAATTACTCTTATTAGATTTGTCTCGCAAATTAGCACTGCAATTAGTTTTGAAATTAGACTTTAATTAGTACTCTAAATGACAATATTCTAAGTGACTAAAATTTTGCTAAAAAAACGAACACCCCCGTAGACGTCGGGCATAGGCTCACTCCACCTCTGCTCTCCCCCGCCGCCACCGGCCGATCGCCGTCCGTCGGCTCCTCTCCATTACCGGACATGGGGATTGCGCTAACCGAAGCCTGCGTCGCCCACGACAGCAAACCCTAAGCAGCTGCTCCTCTTCCTCACCGGCTGCCATCGGGCCGCCCCGCCCCTCCTTGGTCCGGTCACCGCCAGCCCCTGGTCAGTGGCGGGGTGACCCGTCCCCTTATCATCGTCACGAGTTGCTTCCGCCTACCAATCGTTCCCGCCGCCTCCTGCCTGAAGCAGGTAATCATTTTTCCTTTCGTCTTAATCTCGCGGCACTGTATCTGGTTAATCTTTCTACTGTTTCGCGCCGATATGTTATTTTGTATCAACTTCTGAGAGTAATTTCCACTAAACTGCCAACTTGCGAGCATTGGCGTTCAATTAATTGTTATCGGCATCAATTTGGGGGTTTTCTTTCCTCCAAGAAACAATTGGGGGATTGCCGGCCGCTTATGGAATGCAAAACCTTGATTATCCGCTAAAATTTGTGCTTATTTTTTTTCATCTGAACTTAGCCACATCACTAGGATCTGGTTTAGAACTGGAGTTCAGTTTGAGAATGGCAATGCTTTTGTTAAGAGTGTAATATTTCGTATGTGATAGCAAGTTACCCACGAAGTGCATAGAGATTCGCGCTTCAAAAATAGCATTAAATCTGGGCATCTGAAAGTAGAAGCTGTGGTCTGCAGAAAGAGGTCCCCGTGTTTACTAGCATGGCATTTTTAGAACGAACAGGTGGTGGTTGTCCTGTTGGTTTTGAGTAATTTGTCGGTGTAACAAATGACTACTTACCATGCGGGAAGAGGTCCCTGCTAACACCAAAAAAAAAATCGGGGGCAGACTGATTATTAGTCATTTGTTGGTTGTCGCTTTGTTGGGTTTTAACTTTTCTTTGAGAAAATGGTTCAAGTGCCTCCAATGTTGTTTCTTGGATACTGTAGCAAGTGTGCATACTAATGCGTTGAGATACAACTGAAACTTGTGCAAAAAGGAACAAAAAATGGAGAGAAATAAGCATGTGAATAGTAACAGGTTATGGGTTCGAGATAAACTGTTGCAACCTGCTCTATTCAGTTTGATTTCTCTTGTTTTGTTACATCTTAATTTTTGCATGATGGTAGAAGAAAACATGCTCTATCTATACATATTTTGATTGTATTGTTTTATGCATATTTGAGGCGGTATTTAAGTTTTTTTTATCAAAATGGTATTTAAATTGGTAACACGGTAACACAAACTATTTTGAGATTCTGACTGTGATTGGGTGCTGTTTTGCAGATTCTCGCACATGTTGGCAGGCGTCAGAAAACCAAACAGGGAAGGCCTTCCTCCCTGGCTCCGTGAAACCACCACCGCGTCGTACCAACAGCTCAGCAATGGCGGCAGTAAGCAGCGTCCTGCCTCCACCCGCAGACCCAACACCACCAGCCACGTTGCCTGTCACCCCAGCTCCTGCGTCCGAACCCCAACACCGGCAAGATGCCGCCAATCCCTCCCTCCGCGCGCTCTTCCTCCGCGCCGTGGACCCCTCCCGCCCCTCTTCATGGTCCGCTGCAGTCGCCGACCTCGTCTCATCCGGAGACCCTGTTGCGGCGCTGGCAGCCTTCGCCGCCTCCCTCCGTGCCAACCCGGCAGCACTCCGACCGGCTCTTCCCCCTGCTCTCCGCGCCGCTGCAGCCGCTACCTCCCTCGCCGCCGGCCGCCAGCTCCACCTCCTTGCGCTCCGCTCGGGCCTCTTCCCCTCTGACGCATACTCTGCGTCCGCCCTGCTACACATGTACCACCATTGCTCCCGCCCCCATGATGCACGCAGGGTGTTCGATGAAATCCCCTCCCCAAACCCCGTCATTGTCACAGCCATGGCATCCGGCTGCGTTCGCAACAACCTCGTCTACTCGGCACTTGCTATCTTCCGCTCCATGGTCGCTGCTGATTCCGCCAGGGTGGTCGACGAGGCAGCCGCTCTGGTGGTACTCTCCGCGTCGGCCCGTGTACCGGACCGCGGCCTAACAGGTGGCATTCATGCACTTGTTGCAAAGATTGGCTTGGACGGGTATGCTGGGGTGGCCAACACGATGCTAGACGCTTATGCGAAGGGTGGTAGTCATGACCTGGGGGCTGCCCGGAAGCTATTTGAAATGATGGAGAGGGATGTGGTATCCTGGAACACGATGATTGCATTGTATGCGCAGAATGGGATGGCAACAGAGGCACTCAGGCTGTATAGTAGGATGCTGAATGTCGGAGGTGGCATTAGATGCAATGCTGTGACGTTATCGGCAGTGCTGCTGGCTTGCGCTCATGCTGGGGCAATACAGACTGGGAAGCGCATTCATAATCAGGTGAATTTCTTGCTCTTTATGTTTGTTGGCTACTGGCAAGTGTTATTGGGATGAAACGCACCAGTTAAATTTAACTTAATCAGAACATTAGTTAACTTGATCATGTTGAAGTTGGACATAGGGGACTAATTGTAACTGTTAGTATGATGCTAACTGCTACATTAGTGTTGAGGGCTTGGTCGCCAGTTTATTCCTATAGGAAAGCCCACACCCTGTGGGACAACATTAGTTGTAGGATTAAATGCATGATCCTGAAAAAGCCTTGCTTATTATTGTCTTTTAGGAATAATGAAATACTGTTCTATAATCTGTAATACAGGTGTTCTTGCTATTTCAGAATATTAATAAATGGAAGAGCTCTAAATTTTAACAAAGAAATAGACATGCATATTTTGGAAAATGCTGAAAATGTAAGTACCGAGGCATAGTAACTAACTCCAAAACACAATCACATTTTCTTTTCAAGAAGCAAATTATGTAGTAAATTGTCTCGACGGTTGCCTTTCTTTTGGAGATCTTTCAGAATTTGTCCATAAGCAATTTTTTCGTGTTGTGATAAAATTGTAAATGCCATTGAACAATTTTTGCGTTTGGCAATTAGAGTAACTAGAAATTTGGATTTCTTATGTGGAATTCTTCAAGGAATTTCTAGTTTTGTTTCAAGCTCAATTGGAATGGACAACGGAAAAGATGATAGTGTTTGGGCTTGTACTTCTAGATTGAACACCGCAGCTGTACTAAACAAATTCCGGACCCAAGCTGTGCTAATCCTCATCTGATTTTCGGACGAATTAGAAAGAACCCAAAGCTGCAACATATCAAGCAAATCCTACCTTATTGGTTATATCCTGAAGCAGAGCCAAACAAAACGGGACCTTAAAACCTAACCAAACTGGACCTTGAGAAACATCCGAATTTATTTAAGCAACAAGCTGCATGAATAGAAAGCAAATAAATCGTTTCTTATAGTAACGTCAGTCTGGCTGGGTTAAGCCAGCTTAACATGACAGAACCAAAGATGTATCTGATTACATCCATCCATAAGTTAAAATGGATACAAAATACTGAAACTTCACCAAATGATTCTTGTAAGTCATGCCTCTTGACTGTCTCTGATCATTTCTAGATGTATTCCAAGCTAGGCCTTGATATTGATCCAGGAGTATCAGAAAGAACCAATATTGAAAGAGGTTCCAGAACTATAGGACCAGAAATGGATCAACTGCAAGTCGGCAGAGGAGCTCGCGCGGAAGTGAGGGTGTGGCATCAGGTTATCCTTGAACTCATGGCGTGACACGACAGCGTTGCTATCTGGCTTGGTCTTCACAATCCTCACCGTCTTCGTCCTCATGTTGTAAACGAATAAACAAAAGCAGTTCCCAAACATGACATTCCCTTCACTGTCAGCTGCCGCGGCCGCGGCCCCAGGCCGTGGCCATGGGCACCCATTACTGAAGTGTTGCCTTGACCGGTCGGGGTTGATGAGCTGCCACGGCATGGCAACCTTGTGGTGGCACTCCCACCTCCTGGCAATGTAGTCCTTACACACCCAGAGGTCAATGTGATTCTTTGGCCCAAAGTCAGCCGCAAATAGCATGTCATCCATGCAGAATAGCTTCACTAGCTGTGTTGTTGTGGTTGCTAGCGGCCCTGCCATTACATGGAATGTCTCGGACAGCGTCTCAAACACCACCATCTCTGTCGTCTCTGCAGTGTTGGATGTTCGCTGTGGCGGCCAGTGCACTCGTCCATGGAGATACCGGTGTTGTTGCCAACAAATCGGTAATCCTTTTAGCAATAGCAGCCAATCCATCGTGCACTTTTAGGTATCGTGGTTCAGCGGCACCAGTAGCGAGGACGTACCACGTTGGGTGGAACGAACCGTTATTGCACAAGAGCCTGTACTCACAAGACGACCGATGGAAGTAG
>LAPY01002307.1:69472-88916 GCA_000970635.1 Eragrostis tef
CGATGTTGGCGCCCACCTCGACGACGAGCTGCTGCGGGACGACGATCCAGAGGCCCAGCCTCTCGCCGAACGCGTGCTGGCCCAGCTCGTGGTACCGGTCGAACCGCTTCCCGGGCACCGACTCGTGCATCTCCACCATCTGCCACAGCGTGTAGAGCGTGATCACCCACGACACCACCAGCACCGCCACGCCGGGGCCCCACCCGAGCTCGGACATGGCGTAGGGGAGGCCCAGCACGCCGGCGCCGACCATGGCGGTGACATTGTGGAAGGCGGAGTACCACCACTTGGCGTTCCGGGACGCGTTGATCGGGAGCCAGTCGTCCACCGAGGTCGTCGTCTTCTCCGACGAGCTCCTGAAGCCACCCTGAGAGTTTGATTAATTTCGCCATCAGTTAATTGTTAGCCTGCCTGATCGATCGTCAGTCCAGTTGGGTAAAAGAACAAAAACTGTCACGATTCAGATTCTGCTCGATCATCAAAGACACGAGCAAAGGTCCAGTTTGATCGTCTGCTATCCCAAAAATCCTTGTAACGGTCGAAATGGGTTCCTAGCGATCTAGCAGAATTTAGGTGCTTTTTTTTTCCCTTTCGTGGAAGGGATAAGTAAAACGAAGATGATATGCCAGCTTCGACAGATTGATAAAAGTAAAATAATCAAACACTGTAAAAGCAACAGACGCGAGAGAGAGGTGGACGGTGGACCTACGTTATTGGCCGGCGGGCCGCCGTTCTCTGGTGCTGCTTGCGTCCCCATGGCCGCCGCAGAAGTATCTTCGTTCAAGGTGGTTGGCACTCACAGAACCTTCGTCTATGGAGACGAAAACAAGCAGAGACAATGGGGAGAGAGATGATGAGAGGAAGTGCAGGCATACTCTTCGTCTTTATAGAGCGAGACCAGGCGACTCCTCCGGCTCCTGGCTGAAGATACATGCAGCGGCCGCGGCGACTCGCTCACGCGCGGTGGCACCATTTCGACCGTCCGATCACCATCCAACGGCCACGTAACACCGGCAAGCGTCGGAACGCGATTCGGCCACTGGTCCTCGGAAAAGTCAGACTCGTTTAGCCTGGACCTCCAATCAACTGGCAGCAGCTGACAGCGACGGACCTGTCAAAATTTCCTCGTTTTGCTTCTTGATTCTCCTCATGTTCTTGTAATCTTGCAGCAGCTGGTGGACGGCGAGAGCTTAACACGGCTTCCGAGTTTGATTAGTAAACGGTGTACGAGGAAATCGTGGCGGTTTGTGTTGACCAGGCGATGGATAAATGGCAGTGTTTGTGCCTGTGAATTTGCGACGAGACTTCCGGCGGCATGATATTTATTTCGCCACAGACAAGTCACCAGCTTGACTGACTGCTCTCGTCAGTGTTGTGCTCTTGCGGCTCTCTTGGAGTTGAGGGCGGCACGTATATTCGGCGAATGGTACGCACGACCGACCCACGGCTAATTTTACGGCATGTGTTTTTCCATTTTCTTGCCGACCACACGCATGGATCTTGGATTCTTGGTATATCATCGTGGGTTTAGTCACGGTTCCATTGATGCAGTGCCCGTGAAAATTAAAGCGGCCAGTATGATTAGCAAAATTGCGGACTCTTTATCTCATCATTGATTTGACGTGACTAAATAGTCTAGATCCCGAAAATAAATTTTAGCAGGTGCTGTTTTTAAAATATTAATTAAAAAATAAATTAAAAAAATGCTCTCACTGCACACCATGGCTGCTCCTGTGAGCAAACTCGCCACGCGTTGAGCCTCCTAGCTCCTTGTCGCTGTCCCTCGATGCGGGATTCGGCGAGTCATCAGCTTGTCTTCCTCTTCCGACGGGGAGGGCCACATCAACATGGGAGCGGCGCCGCTCAACAAGGAGCGGGGGTGGCCGGGCCTTCCTATGGTGACTCCGGCGGCATGCTCTGCCACTTGGATACCCTGACGCACTTCTCTGACGTGGCAACCTCGAGGAGAACGCGGCCATGGCAAGGCGACAGAGGGAGCCGCGGGAGGGGGCCCGAGAGCGGAATTGGGACGGTGGCGAGCTCCTGTAGGCGGAGTGGCGCGGTTTTTGCGGCGGCGAAAGGTGGTCGCGGCTGGCATTGTTGGCCAGAATTGGAAGGAAAGAGAGAGGAGCGTCGACGGGAGGACGCGACTAGGCAAGCGGAAAAGTCTAGCGCAGGGCAGTGAGGCGTTTGCACGTTCGGTTCAGAAGTTTTAGCAATCCAGCCCCTGCGTTGCTATATTTGAGTTCATGAGAGGGAAATTTACTTAAGATGGTAATAAATTTTAGGTATAGCAACTTTGCTGGATTAGTTTTTGCTCGTTTTTAAGTATTTTGATAGTTTTTAGGTAGCAATCTGGCAACTCTGCTCGAGATGCTCTTAGGTGGCAAATATATATGTAGTTACTGGAGTTGTAATTGGAAGCGTTGCTTTCTGCACCTACCGATTAAAAAACGATTTACAATTGAGTGATAGAGCATTAGATATTCAAACGCACTAGTGTGTGTGTACAATCATAATGTTCTCAAATAATGAAGTAAGGACACATGTATTGTTTGCTGTAGGAATGCAAGGTAAAAAAGGCAGTCCATCTTTCAAAGTCTCAACTCTCAAGCAGAGTTAACTGTGCAAAGCAATATAAACCACCAACATTCATTCTCCCCTTATACACACACAAAAGCCAAGTTCAGACTACGACATAGAGAACCCCTACATATAGCTGTATACATACGATTAACCAACACAAACTCGCTGTTCAGCCCACGATTAACAGCCCCGTGACATGTCTTGGCCCATCAACATTGGGAACAACTTTTCACTTTGATATCATGACATTCCCCTTGTTTTCGACATGACAAAAAGAACTCGCATTTCACAAGTCGTAAGAATGACTAGTAGTTTATGAGTAGAACGTGTATGTCTTAGCGTTTAAGATTATCTGCCGAAGTGCTCCGATCGGAGCTAGGATCATCAGCAGCACCCCAAGAATAATGCAGGTCTGAAGAACATAGAGAACGCAGAGTTATTAGACGAGCACAGGTTAAACAGAGAGATTATATTGCAGCATGTTCGTTTGAAAAATTCTGGAGCAGAAAGAAAAGGAAAGGCTTCTTACCCAGTTAGCAAACCACGAGAGGCCGAACCTTTTAGGCTTGTAGATTGCAAGCCACATGATGCAGGGAAGCTGCCATGCAAAAGCAAGAATTGATCAGCACACAAGTAACTGTGGAGCTATGATGCACTGATCAAGTGCTCCTGTCAGCCTAACCCGATGATAAAAGATGAGCAATTCACATCTAATACAGAATGCAATAGCTGGTTTCTAAATTTATTTATTGCAGAGACTCAAAAACTTTGCGCATAATTTTTATAGAGGTGACATTTGCTAAACTGAAATGGAAAGGAAGAATGGATTGAGAAGAGCTTACGAAATAAGTTGTCGGGGCGAAGGCGAATCCACCAAAGAAACCGAGCAGTCCACCGAAGAATGGGAAGGTGATGGCTATGAACATTGTGAAGGCTGCACATGTTCAATTGCATCAGTCACACCCGTTTGATGAGCAGAGTACTAGACTGAAGAGTTCAGTTCAGAGAGAGAGGCATTACCAACATAGAGGCTCCGGGCAATCAGGCGGAGCATTATGCCTGGAGGGAAGCGGAGCTTCTTCACCAGCACTGTCTCCATCATATCGAACACCGGCATTGCGTAAATCTGCATCGAAAACATTCACTTTTCAGGCTACTTTACTAGAACTGGTACAAAACTGAAGACAATTGAAGTGTCATGCAGTTATGTTAGTACCTGGTAGCTTCCAATAACATGGATGACGACCATCATGTTGGCGAGTGCGATGAGCCACTTTGGCCTGTTGAGTGTGATGAGGATGTTGTCGTCCACCTGGTTGCCGAATGCCCAGTACCCGACGAGCGAGACGGGGAAGTAGCAGAGGGCGACGACGATGTAGGCGACGATGACGCCCTTCCACATGGGCTTCTTGGAAGGCTTCTCCGGCGTCGACGGGATGGTAGCCTGAATCTCAAGCACCACGTTGTGCCCCGCGTATGCGAACGCCACGTCCCCCAGCGCGCTGAAGAAGCCCAACACCTTCCCGGGGGTCGTCGTCGCCCGGACATGGTAGTCCACGTTCGGCAGCTTCCCCTTCTCGACGGACGCGCCCCATGCAATGGTCGAGTAACTGACACCAGTAGTGTTCGTATCAGTGAACTAGTATATATAGTTTTCAGAAAGTTGCTGTATTTGCCGTATCTAGTTTCCAGAAATTTGCCGGATATGCTACAGTGTGTCCATCAGCTGAGGCAAGAACGTGTACCTGAGCGACATGACCGCGGCGGCGAGGGAGACACCGGAGATGGAGTTGAAGTCCGGCAGCTGGGAGAGCACGAAATGGACGGAGGCGAAGATCATGATGAAGTAGGTGGTCTTGATGTCCTTGCAGTTATGTCCGTCGCAGATCACGTCGTGGAACTTCTTCAGCGACTTGCCGCCGGTGACCATGTACACGATGTTCACGCCCACCTCGACGACCAGCTGCTGCGGCACGACGATCCACAGCCCAAGCTTCTCGCCGAACGCGTGCTGACCCAGCTCGTGGTACCTGTCGAACCGCTTCCCGGGCACCATCTCGTGCATCTCAACCATCTGCCACAGAGTGTACAGCGTGATGATCCATGACAGGATCAGCACTGCAACGCCGGGACCCCTGCAAATTGTCACCCGCAAATCATCAGTTAACCTTTATGGTAGATGAGATGACTGAATTCATTGGCATGTAATGGTACATGTTATTGGCGTAGAAGCAGAAAGATGGTGCACACGTACCAGCCGAGCTCAGACATGGCGTAGGGAAGGCTGAGCACGCCGGCACCGACCATGGCGGTGACATTGTGGAAGGCAGAGTACCACCACTTGGCGTTCCTGGACCCGGTGATCGGGAGCCATTCATCGATCGCCTTCTCCTTGGCGCTCCTCTCATCGCCCTGCAAGTGTTTTTTCCCATTGTTGTTAGCTGGCACGGCCATTGGTTGTAGCAAGGCGAGTTGCAGATCAAATTCATCACATGCAAGACTCGCATGACATGAGAACTTTACACCAAACTTAAGGTGACAGGTTAGTAGCAAGATATTACTGTCAGATAGATCAAGATATTTGACTGTTCACACAAAGGTTATTGTGGCTAAATATTTTTTATGCTGCTTGATAGGTAATCAACATGGAAGTGCAAGCTAGATAGGGGAAATATTTGCATTTCACAGTTTATATATATTAAAATATATTTTATGGTAAAACAGGACATTTGTTTGTTTTTTCTGAGAGGAAAGACATTTTGTTTGGTAAAACGTCACATTTTATTTGGGTTGATTTTCCGGGCAACCAACCCCACAAAGCCAGTTAACGAAGTGACGTATCAGTGGCAGGAATTTCAACTCGGCTAAAGTGCATCTTTGAAATTTGAATGTTCAGTGAGATCAGCCAATACTGAATTGTTTTCTTCTCAGCAGTTGACTGGTCACATGGCCTAGCTGCCAAAGTCAAGATCATCAGAATATCAGATGCTTATCAGCAAGGCCACCTCAAAGACATTTTTTTATTTTTATTTATCCAGCATGTTTACCTAACAACTTGAAAACTAGTTATTAAACAAAGAAGTGTTCAGTATCTGCAGAAGATGACACAGATCCAGCTGAGATTACCAAGTTGTTGAGTTTTCAACAAGACAACCAAGCTAAGGTGAGGATACCAAGTTGCTTCTTAATGGCAAGTAGCAACATATCCTACTGAGTGCTAACCAAATCCAATTCAATACTTGACATCTGAATCTTGGAGGTTGTGATGATCACCTAATCTATTTGAGATCATGTATAATAGATTAGTAGATCATGCTTTAACCCCTCGGTAACCGCGATCACCTCATGGTTGGTGCTGTCTAAAATCACGACGATTCTGATGCAAGCAAGAGTTTAATACTTCCATTTGCTCCACTTGTCTGAAAGACACTAGTAGACTGGATGATGTTTCCTGTGAAATTCCTGCGAGAGCCATATGTCGCAAACGCCAGTTTGTTGAAGGGTGGCCCAGAGAAAGAGACCATGTGACAAACACCAAGGAAGGGTCACCTACAGACAAACTAGCAGGACAAGAAGTTTCGTTGAAATTTAATTTGAAGTTGAAAGGTATTGCTGGTTTTGGACGCTACAGCGAATGATGGAGAGAGGCACCAGTGTGCTGAAAGTACAGCTACGATTCAGTCAGGGGCCAGTGTGAGGACCATGCGATAAGGACACGCAGAGACCGAGAGACTCTTACTACTTTATTTATGGTAACAGTTTATCCAACTTGTAAACGAAAAATTAAATATCCACCGAAACTGATACTTCAGAAAACAAATTGCAGTAAAGCACGAAGGGGGTAACTGTACGGGAGTTAATATTACAGCTCAAGAACAGAGGGGCAACGGCTAGTAATCTCTTTATCCACACAGAAATGGAAGATTCCGTGGTTGATGGCAAGTATTAGAAATCACAAGGATTCTATGAATCTGGTATTTAAGAGATACTCCATTCACGTTCTTTGAATCTTTTATCCAGAAAAAAAAAGAAGAATAAAAGAACCGAAAGAGAGTTTTCAGTCACATGCATCAGATGAAGAAGCAGCATGGGCGGATGCTACGCACTTAAGGCGGGGTTAAGTGGGGGCCTTCAATTGGTGCCCTACTACAACTAGGTAGTACGTAGGAGACTAGATGCAGCCGGGAGAAGAATCCTCCATGCGAAAGGCGTCCAAAAAAGAGCTTTTTCCGAACTCTCATGGTATCTGAATCTGGGTGGTGAGTGCGCGCGTGTCCCCTCCCTTCCCACTTTTCATGAACTGAAAAGATGATGTCCATTTCAGACTCCATGCTCCTCGCAGCTCGACAGCTCTCGACATATTTTTCTCTTCTTTTTGCGAGAAAAAAAAACTCTCTGCTTTTTATCTTTGACCAACCAATTTGCATTGCGAGGAACACGCTGTTGCTGGCAATTGTGATGACGGATCGAGGAAAGGGCAAGAATGAACGGGAACAAAAATCAAACAAGAAACAAGGACGATACTACCATGGCCGCAGGTCACACTTGGTCGAGAACTGAACATCCAAGAGCACACAGACATCTCGGTGGAGAGAGAGGGAAAGAGGGAACACGCACCTTGGCAGGAGGGTAGTTTTCAGGCTCCTGCTGCGTCCCCATAGCCGGAGATCAGAGCGCCTTCAACAATGGAGGCCGACGGCTGGAGACAGCGGTGCGTCGGCGTCGCCTTGAGTCAGAGACCAGAGACTAAGGGCGCGTTTGGATTCTTTGCTGCAGCTTGCTTTGCTTAGCTGAGCAAGAAGTCAGACGTTTGGTTTCTTTGCTTGCTGCCTCGGGGCCTGGGCCGTCAAGAAATTTGCTTGACAGATGAAGAGAGCCAGAACCACTCTCCGGCGTTGGCAAGGCTAGACTTGCTGAGCCAGATGAGACGAGCTAAGCAGTCAAAGGAACCAAACTGACCCTAAGATATGAGAGGGAGGGAGGAGGAGAAACACGAGAGGAGGGACAAGGCGGCAGGCTACTCGTCTCCTTTATAGAGCGGGAACTGTAGATGGAAGCGAGCCCTCCATCTTCTCCTTCATTGTGAATGCAGAGTCGCGTTGACCATTGACCCAGCGCAGCAATTGTGGAGAGGGGGGGATGTGGGATCCGCTGCGTCTCAACAGCGTTGACCGGCCTGTGGCCTGATGTGGGACGTCCGATCACCATCAGATGGTTCATACTCTAAACTAGCTAATCAGGTGGTTAACTTGTGCCCGTCCCTTGTTAAAACCTTGAGAACTCCAGCTCAAAGATCTCAAGGTGAGAAATGATACGTATGTGCATGGCGCCAAAGAAGGTACTTTGGAGAAGTGACCGTGCAAATATATAAAAAATGGAATGTCAAGGACCCGGCCTCTGCCCACGGAGACATAAGAAAAAAAAAGTGCTAATATACACCCAGCTGTAGCAAGAAATATAACCAGCTGTGACATGGTGTGCAATTCTAAGAGCAGTTGAAAGGGACGCCTTGTACTATACTTCAGTGCAGGACAACTTCACCGCGTCGATGGCTCAGTCGTTTGATTTTTGTACTCAAACGGCCGTTTCGATAATCGTTGGAGATGATTGAGGTGTGGACAGATGGATTTGTGCCCAGGCCTGCAATACAGCAATGTACAACTAAGGACAGAATTATTATCCGACAACATGGCGAATTACTATACTGTATTATTTCTGACTGAGTGCAAGTTGCAAATGATGTGTTTGATCTGTTGATTCTGGTGATCACCAGAACCCCCTCCCTCTTGTCTTAATCAACTCTGGCCTATGGAATCTGGCATTTTTTTGGGGAATAAATTAACTTCCAACAAATTCTGGCAGTAATGAACAGATGTAATTCTTGATAGGTTGTGGTTATCCTCCGAGTCCCAAGAAGCACCACTGATTTGCTTCAAAAAAAAACAAATTAAAAAGATGCACCACTGGTCGAGCAAGGGTGTGCTACTCAATACCGCGTCCAACAACACTCAGCATCTCGTCGTCATAAAATGTGAAGTGGATGTGAACACAAGACAGAAGAACATAAAAACCACATCCTTATCTGAGTGGCCACATGAGCAGGATGTTACATGTCGTTTGAGTTAGGTACAGAGGAGAGTAGCCATAATTCACCATCTCATCAGTCCATCACCGTTTCTGCACTACACGGCCTTCTACAAGCAGCTAGGCTTCGCTAATGGTTAAACTGGTGTATTAAACAGCAAGTGGCCATGTCCTCTGAGTCTATGCCGTTGGAATCATTCAACCACGATTCTTCTTCTTAATATAAGTCCGTGCGTTGCACGTTCGTGAAAAAAAAAATTATTCAACCACAAAAACTCTGGTTGATCCTCCTATAAGTGGCTGTTTGTCATGTGGGACAATTCTTCCAACCGGCAAATAATTGAAGAGCTAATCTTCTGTTTGGATCGTAGAAATTTCACAAGAGTTACTTAAATAGCTGAGTACTCCTATATGGTTAGGAAACTTGAAGGCAACGTCCAAATCGGATTTGAACTTGAATAGTGAATCCCAGAACTTTATGCTCCTTTTCCCAACCTCCTCTCTGATTTGTATTGTGGCCAGCAGCTTTCCAAGACCATGGGAATGCATGCTGTTCATGTAAGTATCTTTTTGAGTTGAGGATGATGGGCTAGCTTTTGGTCCATTGAGTCCATCCTGCTCGTCTGCATCCAAGCAAAAAGGCGCCCCTGGTGGCTGAGATGTTCTCCTTTGGTGGAGCCCTTCTGCCGGCTCAGATTCCATCCCACCCAACCACTGGAACTGAAAGATTCTTTGGCATTCTGCAAGGAGCGTGAAAGGAATTAGCTATATTCGGCTTTTGTGATCTTCTGCAGTGGGCCTGTGGCCACAGGTTACGTCCATCCAACGTCATGCATTAATCATGAAATAGTACATGCTTAACATGTGCACGAAGGAAAAAAATCACTTGATTTGTATTTACACTGATTACCGAATATGCATTTGGTGAAGGGGGGCATATTTTGTGTGTTTCCATCAGCAAATTTCAACTGAATAGTGCTATGACTCGGTCTATAAGAATTATCCATCATTTTCTGCATGTCGTAGAGGTGCCTTATAGTATGCTTTCATACGAGTTCTCTTAATACAACTACAGCAGATTATATATATTGGCTCAAAGCTGTCATACGAGTTTCATACGCTTCGAGACTTTGAAAAAAAATAACAAGAATTATTTCGGGTAGGCGAATCTATCAATATCAGTTGTTTGACAATCGGCCCATAATTTTTGTTAGTTAGTGCAGGACCAATATATACTAGCAAATACTCATCGGAAACTAGGGCGGAGCCAGGTTTCAAACTTGGTAGGGGCCAAGCAAGCTATATCACTAGATTTCACATATGGCAGGGCCGAATACAACACATTTTATCAAAATCTAATGCAAAATATGTAACCATATTTTAGCAACGCTGCTATACACACGACTCCCGTGTGCAACTACCGTTTTCGACCAGTTCTTTGCATGCGGCTTCACGGCCAGAAAATCACGGTGTGAGTAGTTTAACTCAGCAGCATACATGCATGCATGTCACCAGTCAGGTCGTACACGGTAGACGTAAGAGCCAGACGTGTGTGTAGTATTTTCCATATTTTAGAGCATAGTGCAAAAACGATCCAGCTCATCATTTCTGTACAAATTGATTCTTTATGCTAACACATTTGTTTTTTAGGCGACTTTTTATGTGCACGTAGCATGTACTATTGAGTATATATGGAGAGGAAACAGCGTTGAATTTCCCTGGAAAATTCGTGTGAAAGCTATGGCATTATTTGGGGCAACTGGCAGCCGTTCAAGCTGTCAATCATAACGTTTACTATTCTTGTCATCTCCGCCATTTACTCAGTTTATCGGAAATGCAAGAATACTTTGTTAGAAGCTATGTTTCCAAAGACTTTTTACCATACAGATTGAAAGAGGGGCCTGTGGTGGTGGTCGGCTCTTTACACACGTTGCAGCATCCAACGTTGGGTCGGATATTTAGTGGATTATATATGTGAAGCAATGATCTATGTTTGAAGAAATTATTATTTCTCAGTCAATGGAGCAAACATTCAGAAATGAGTTCATCTGACTTTTCTTCTATGAATTTGTTATTTAGTTATCATAGGAAATGGGCCCGGTTTGAATCAAATTTCATCGAATTTCCAGCACACGTCGTTAAAAGAGGGCAAACCGCGTTCATCATGCGGGAGCACAACTCTATTAAGTCGCTTTCTCCTTCGCAAAAAAAAAATATTAAGTCGCTTTCAGCAGCAACAAGTTGATTGGAGTTGTACTTGACTCTGGATCCTCTAATCCAATATTTTTCAGAAAAAAAATCCTCAAATACCCAGCATTCCGCGTGGCACACAAATACTGACTTTTCCTAGTGCGACCAGTGGCAAAGAAATTCAAGTGGGGATTCTCTCGTGCGCACTGCACGGCACAAATTTCTTCGTGTCCAACCAGGTTCCAGCCAACTGAACTCCTGTTGATGGCATGCTCATGTGCAGAATCGAAGGTGGAGACTATATCAGACTACAGAGTTCGTTCAAAAAAAAAAAATCAGACTACAGGTTCATGAATCTCCAACAGCCGAAAATAATTCCTGGAATATATGGGAGAAAATTTCTCACAATTCCCAAGTGGATGCATGTGAGTCCACATTCCTTTTCTCAGTTTCCGCACATGGAAAAGGGGTGTACTATTCAGGCTTCAGGGTGCTGGTTTGCAGTTGCAGTCAGCATGATGCTGGGGACGACCTCATAAATCGGTATACATGCAGTGCGTGCTCCAATCCTCGGTCTATCATATCAATATTTCCAGAAGCAAAACACATCACGTCGTTGAACACAATACTAAACACATCACGTAGCACTTGCATTCAAACAAGATAGTTTCAAAAGCTAGAGATGTCGGGTTGCATAGGCTACTGCGGCGCCCTCTGGTCAAAGGTTGAGTACTGCTGCTTATCCATTCGACAAGTGTGAAGAGACCCATCCTATTGATCGGCCATATACTGGATCTTGCTGTTGTATATGGAACTTTCTTATGTTATAAGGACATGTACAATGCTAAACGTAAGCAATCTCATAGCTCGTCTCATATAATGTTATATAGGATTTTTTTGATGAGGTGGAAGAGAGAGGGCGGTGAGCAAAAGAGGCGGTTGTTTCGCGAAGCAACTAGCTTGAGCGCTAAAATTTAGGAGTATGAGACGATTTATACACCAAGTTATAGTTGCTATGCAACTCATAGATATTTCTTTTTCTCATTAATTAAAGAGCGATGCAATTTCTACGAAACAACTAAAAGAATCATCTATTGTACAGGTGGTCTGATAAAAACAATACAAATATTATGTGAACATCATTGTCCTAAGTACGAAGAAACTACATGGAAGAAGAGAACATTAACCAGCTATAGAGTTCTTTCGGCTTCTGAGCCTTAGTCTATTAACAGAATCTATACTGTACTTTATATCATTTTGTCACCAAAGATTGTATTAATCTAGTACACATTAACAGACAAACCTGATGATAAAAAAAAATATTTAGGAAAAAGACAACCGGAGCCGTAAACAAAGATCTAATAACTGATCTCAGCACAGGGAAACCGGGGGAACCACTCCCCATCCCGGACCTAATTCGCTTCACATTGTCAGTGTTCGTTTACAAAATGGAGAAGTTTATGCAATGTCCCTGTCAGTTGAGACAGTCACCCGTACGTAACTTTAGCCGCAAAAGTGGCCAGGACCTACTACTCCTCTTCAACTCACACATGCATGTCACTGATGTTACGGAGCCATAACAACATGGCCAACTCCCGCTAGTGTTTCGTATGCGATGCATTATGAACGCCGCAGCAATGCAGAGGTTGCAAGGCATCATTTGGCTTGACCTCATACTAATAAGCTTAGAGAACAGCAGTTGAGCGATGACTTGTGCGATCGAGTTGACCATGTGGTCCAATCATGAGGCGGAGGGAGGACTAATGCATGTGCGTTATCTTGCGTGTTGACGTAGTACCTGACAGGCGCCGCGCCGTAAGAGATTATAAGTTTATTAACAAGAAGTTAAGCTATCCTGCTTTTGCGTACATAGAAGAAACTGGAGGCAGTTGATGATGTCGGCTGGCGTGGACTCTGGGAAAGATCAGCAGGCTATCCAATTGCATGCAGAGACACTGCTCGAGTCAATGAACCGGTAGAGATTGCGAATTGTTTTTGCAGTTCCGGACGTTCCTTATTGCCATTTGTCCAAAAGGTTTCTGTTTGTGCAAAGTAAGCGGCGGAGAGAAATTTGGCTGTGCAAAAAGGCACGCTCATTTTCCTTTACCACGGGCTCTGAATAAGTCGTGAGATGCAGGGGCAACGTTGAGATGAGCAGTTGAGCGCAGCTAGCATGATCCGGAATTCCTGATCACATTGGGATCGGAAACAGAACGAGTACCTCCTAATCGAGTTCAGTCATCAGTGCAAGCTAGCGCCAGGCGCCATTTCAGCCGACCTGAACTGCGGAACAATGAGAATTGAAGTGCTTGTGAATTTCACGCGCCACGTACGTGCGCATCACCCTGCTGTCACGGTGTTTTGGTCAAGCCGTACGTCGCTCTCTCCGCTTGCTTCTCGCCCTCCCCTCTATCAGAAATTTCGCCGTCCGATTCGATACGCCACGCCATAAGGTTGAGAGGGACAGCATCGGCGCGTGGGAATCCCGGCGTCGTTCGGCGACTGCAATGAAGGACGGTGGCGGGTCACCGGAGCTATCCGATCGATCACAAGGGCTCCATCGACCAGTAGGAAGGAGATTACGGTTGACTCTGCCTGGTCATCGAGCCGGTCAAGGCTGAAAAAGGCTCTCGTCATTTCGGACTTACAGGGCGTTGCCACCGCCGTACGAGTGGGAGTACAGCCAGTAAGTCATGCGCGATCGTTCAAGGGTGCACTGTGTCACATCAGAGCCTCGGAAAGTCTCTGTACTGCCCTGCTGATAACATGCACTAGTAGGGGATGAACTGCAGCCAACAAGGCGATTGTGATAGACTGATCGATACAGGACCAGCCAGCATCCTATTCCTATGGGCAGTCGTCGCCCGTTGACCTGAGGTCGTCTGTGTGGGCGCCAGTCAACGGTCTCGATCTGCAATGTGATGCTGGCATTCCCTACTCCGATGCGTGATGTTCCTGGAAACTCCCGCACGCGTGATCCTCGGTCACGCTTGATGGTTCCCTCTCCTTCCAGGAAGCTGAGCTCTGACCACGCGAGATTACATACAGCAAAGTCTGCAAGTGGGATCAATGGGCTGGATTTCCATAGTTGTAGCGTGGAGGTCGTGGTCGTGGGCCTTGTCGGCTCACACAGCAGCTAGGCTTGCCTGATACTAGCAACCTGCTAAAATACAGATAAGATGGATATTGTAGCAAAACATATGTTTGTCTATTCGAGTCACATGGTGCCATTGCAACCATCGTAATCAGCAAGTTCGTCTGGCCGTCAGCATGGTCAACATTGCAGTATGGACGCAACAGCAATATATGCAGAGGCTGCAAATTAAAACATCGCAAGTGGTATGGACCGACGCATCGGCACTGCAGAGGCTGCAGGGCAGTAGGGCACTAATTTGCCTTGTTTATCTCAGCTGGCATAATCGAGCTTAGCTGCTTAGGCGACCGTTTAATCTCGTGACAGCGCGCGCACGTGCTCGCTTACCAAATGCAAGGAGCTGCAACAACTGGATGGATCACGCTGCGATTGCGTTTCACGAACGAAGCAAGGGAAAGAAGAAAATGCAGACTCTGAAAAGATCACGAGCACGCTACGCTATCCATCCCATCCAGTCGGGTGCAGACGCTGCTGCGGTCAAGGATTCGGCGGGGATTTGGCATTGTTTGAATCCCGCAATCCTTGCTTCCCTTTCCTTTTTTTCAGACGGAAGAGATTTCAGTCCGGTTTCAGACTTCAGGTAAGCAACCTCCGTATAAGAAGAGCATGGTTGCAAGTCGCAACTTGCAGGCAACAACTGACTAATCGCTTTCAGCCCCTGAAGCGTGGTGAGGGGAATTTCAGGCAAGGTGCAGAGTTCTCTTATATTATTCATGCTAAGAAAGAATCGCCGAGGAATTTCACGCGGCTTGTTCACATAATCACACCAGCCAATACGTCCTTCTCTCGACTGGGAAATTTCGGTCGCATCCCGCGCTCTCTCTCTCCCCCCTCGTTGGAAAATTCGGAAAATTGGAATGCAGTGACAGGGACGGACGGCTGCGTAACGAAGTTGGACTTCTGGAAGATTTCACAGCTGCTCCAATCATGGTGTCGAGCGATCTCCGGAGGTCGCGTTCTTCTCCGGCGACGCAACGGGAGCCCTCGAGAGCTTCCTTTGGCCCGCCATGGCGACGGCCGTCGGCGTTCTTCTCCCGCGCCGTCGTCGGTCTGTTACCGCAGTTTCCGGCAGCATTTCCGAGATCGTAGACATGGTTTTCGATCTGGTTCGTGTCGCCGGTCATTCGCCGGTGTCCTCCGCCGCCGTCCGCCGTTGCAACGCACGCCGCGCCGGCCGCCAGGGGCGAGGAAGGAGCGATTTGCGAAAATTCAGATCCAACTAGGGACTAAAGTGTTAATATTTGGATCGCGACTATTAGTCGCGATCCAAATCCAAACCAGGGGTGTTTATATAAAAGTTTGGATCGCGACTAATAATCTCGATCCAACCAGGGGTTTTTATGTAAAACGTTTGGATCGCGATTATTAATCGCGATCCAGATCAGGGGGTGTTTTGTAAACTATTTTACGCCATTGCCGGAGATCTTCGCGCCTCGCCCCTGCGGCGGCGCCGCCGCGGCCGCCTCCCTGGGCTCCAGTGCTGGACTATCCGCCGCGGAGAAGACCTTCGCATCTCGCGGCTGCTTCTTTCGGGCCCGCCTCCTCCCCCGCTCGCGCGACGCGCCGCCTCCTCCCGCTGCGAGGTGGCCCTCGGCGCTAGCACGAGTGAGGTCGCGACGCCCCGACCGGCTCCGGCTTCTTGATCATGGCGCCTTCCCCGCTCAGATCTCCGTGATGACCACCAGTAAGCTCCCCTATTGAACACTTGGGCAGAAGATTGTTTGCGTTCTCGACCGTCAGGACAGCAGGTTCACTTGCAGATGACGATTGGTTCTTGTTGGAGACTGAAATCCGAACAAGTTTGACAGAGACCGAAAATTCACCTTTCAATCTTGGAGACATGGAGACATCATCACCTCGGAGAGGTCTTGCTTTGACAATTGGTCGAGCAATTGTCCTACGGACTGACAAAACATTTTGATTTCTGCTGCTCAGTGCTCACATTGTTTTGACTTCCGTGATGATCGTGGGCTGCACACACCTGTACATGGCTATATTCGGTGTGTTTGGCACGCTGCGGCTGCGGCTGCAGCTGCAGAAAAATAACTGCGAACACTATAGTGGTTGCAGAAATACTATAGCGGCTGCAGAAGAAAACTGTCATGGATCAGAAACGATCTGTGCGAAAACAAAAAATCGACGGTGGTGGCCTGTCCTCCGTACATGGAGGCCGGCGACGACTGTCAGCCTGTCACCATTGCGGGCCTTCAGCCGATGGCCTTCGCCACATCCCGCGATCCCTGTTGTCGTTCTAAATTCCAAAAGTGGACAGCTGCCAACGAAACTTACAATCGTGAACGATGCCTTGACTGACAGATATATGCTCTGAGAGACTAGGAATGATGTGAACGCGAGATGTTTGGAGTGTTTGGTTGCCTGGCTTAGTTAAGCCTTGCATAAGATCCTAGCCTGGCCAGCCCAAGCTAGGCTAATTTTGTGCAAAACAAAAATAGAGGGCTCTGTTTGATTGCCTGCACTACTAACTTTTGGCCAGCATAAGCTTGTGTTTGGTTGGCTGCATTGTCTGAGTAAGATCACCTTGCATTTGATGTAGGTGAGTGTTACATTCTTTCACCTCCTCTTCTTTCTCGGCCATTATCTTCATCGGTGCTTTAAAAAAATTGACCAACAATTTATTTCTTTAGACTCAAAAGTGAAAATCACTATATTCTAGTTATGCAAACTTTATGAACATCATCTCAAACAAATAATGGAAAAAATTCTGCCAAAGAATAATTAAAAAATGGACTACACGAGGCCAGCTACCTAGTAATCGAAAAATTCTGCCAAAGAATCATCGACTAGTTATCTCAGCATTGATTTCTTCTTAGCTCCCTAATATTACAACAACTCCGTGGGTCCCACTACCGAGCTATCTTCTTCCTGCTTCTTTCTCCCTGGCTTCCGTACTCTTGCCGCAGCCGAAATCCATCACGGGAGCACATCAATCTCACCACCAACAGCCAAAATTCCAAAATCGATGCTATCCAATGCTCCTAGGTTTTGCTTTCCAGCCGATTAAGCATGTTTATGCAGCTAATCTAGACCTTGCTCTGCCTTTGATCTGTTTCTCTCGTCGGTGAAGACCTTTGTGGTGCGGTGGATCTCTTAGAACCAGCAGCTTCAACGCTATGTTGGGATTTCCAAGGGAGCTCGGGTTAGGCAGAAGAGGCGCGGTGGTACTGACGTTTTTGACTCCTGCGATTCAAGCTCCTACTACAGCTCCGAGGCATGGGCCATGGTTGCGGGACCGAAACTTTGGGGCGGCGGCGCCATGGCTGCCCGGACCAGGGCTTGGCCGCGGCGGCGCCATGACTGGACAGGCTCAGGTCTTTGCCGCGGCGCACCATGGCTGGACCAGAGCTTGGCGGCGGCGCCATGGCTGCCTGCAGAACCGGATCCGAGCTTGACGGCGGGGCGCCATGGCTGTCTGGGACAGAGTTTGGGCGCGGCAGCAATGGCGCGGTGTCGAGTGTTGACGGCCTGGTGGCAGATGCGCGGTCGACGAGACGAGCGTAGGGTGGCTGGGCGACGGCGGCCGGGGGAAGGTGAAGGCGCGGTGTGCAGCGGTGAAGGGATCGTTTTGTGCGGGCCACAATGGCTAGCGCAAGCCTGCATTCGCGGGAACGGCCGATTGCTGTGGTGCAGGCAACCAAACACACCAAAAAGCGAAGATTCTGCATAACTCTAGCCTGGTTAGACTCTGATACACAAACAAACACACCCATATGCAGCAGGTCTTGTTTGCCCAACTCTGAAATCCGAATTTTTCAGACTTTAGTCCACATAAGGACAGGAAAGCCAGCGATGAAACAAGCAGCTTTCGCACAACCAAATGAAACAGGGGGCACGCACGATGGCAGAATCTACGGCGGCTCGTCCCTCTACCGAAGCCAAGACCTGCTATCATGATCAAGTGAAACAAGGGAATGCCGGGGCCTATCACCATCGGGTCTTGATAGACTGAATCCGAACAAGTTTGACAGACAGAGACCGAAAATTCACCCACCAAGCTTGGAGACAGAGAGAAATCAGCTCGAGAGGTCTTGCTTTGCCAATTGGTCCTGCCAATGTCCTACCGGCTGACTAAACATTCGATTTCTGCCGCTCACACTGTTTTCAGTTTGGTGATGCTCATGGGTTGCACACACATCTGTACATGGCTCTATTTCCTAGTTGCTTGTTCCCAAGTTTATATAAGATGTGGCATGTGGTGAGCAAAGTTTCCCCTTCTTTTTTTTTATGTAAACTGGAGGGGTCTCCCCCTACAGTATTTTATTTAATAAATATAAGAGAGTTGCTACACAACAGGATAGTCTAGAAAAGGAAAGCAAAAACCAAAAAAGGAAAAGATCTAGTAGTTTGCTTCTATCCATAATTTGATTCTGTCAGCCTTCTTTGCACTAGCTCTATGGGTAACCCTGTAGAGCTCCTTGAAGAAGTTCTCTCTGCAACTCTGCACTGTTGGATCTATATTGTTAAAAATCCAATCATTTCTAGTGACCCAGATGCTCCAACACATTAAAATTATGATATCCATATAGTAGCTGTATCTGAGTTTTCTCTTTAGAATTGTGATCATTTGAAAAGTTGTCAGGTGTCTATTAAAAGATAGACCCACTGATTGCCAACAAGCCTTTGCAAAATGGATCTGCCTCCACATCAGGTGACTGAGAATTTGTAGTTGTCTCAGTCAAATTTTGTTGCCGTTGGATCCGGATCGAATGGACAAGATTTAACACAGATTTGACTGAGATTTTGCATCTCGCTCAGTCACATTTTGTGGGGACGACACAAAAACAAACTGTTGCAAGTTTTGGGCGGAAAATTTTTGTAACAGGCGGGAAACTAAAATTTGGTGCTGCCTTTGTGGGTCTTTGTTGACCAGGTTGGGCTTCATTTGTGAAACAGATCAAAACAAAGACAAAATTGCACAAATACTTGTAGGCCTTTGTGGGCCGCGCGGCCTTCGCGTGTCCTTTGTGGGCCTTACTCAATTGTAAAATAGATCAAAACAAAGACAAAATTGTTGGAGGCCTTTGTGGGCCTTTTCCTAGGTCGATGAAAACAAAAGAGAGAAAAGGAAGGCAAGACCGAGCGTCTTGCGCCAGGTCGGGCGGAAGTCCCGATTAGAATTGGGGAAAGATAGCTGCCAAAAGAAAGGAAAGAAGAGGGAGCTCAGGATCAGATCGAGAGAGACGAAAGATACAGAGAGAGGCGATCGAAAACCAGCCAAAAACAAACAGAAGCGAGGCGAAAGAATGGAGATCGGGAGAGGGGCCATGGACACACCAGGACCAAGAAGGAGATGTATCAAGAAAGCCATTAAAACACCAGATCGAATGAAGAATGAAGGTTTGTTCTCTGTGCTTACCTGTTAGGTTTCTAGGTGCTTGGGAGTGTACACAATCACGCCCCTCTTCTTCAGTG
>LAPY01002308.1:11213-25446 GCA_000970635.1 Eragrostis tef
GGCGTCGCGTCGAGCAACTGCCGGCCTGAGTATTTGGGGCAAGGGCAATTTGGTGATAGGTGGGCTGTGGATTCTGTTGGGCCCAGAATAGATGGAGCCCACCTTCTCTTTTCTTTTGTTTTATAGCTGGGCAGGGCTCATGGGCTCAGAATAGGTGGGCTCGGTGGTAGCTGGGCTGCGTAAAAACTGTGGATGATGAGCTTTTAGTGTGCTACAGTTGAAAACGTTTAATTCCGTTTAAACACATCTAAACAGCGTTTAAACAGTCTAAACGCTAAACGAAGGGTGACCGACTGTTTAGCTTTTAGCGTTTAGGAAAACATTGCCAAGGAACACAAAATGTTGTCCATTAACCCAACGGTCAATCAATCTTTGGAATAGGGACAAGGAGCAATGAGATGTCCTTTTATTATCTATTTGCCTTTTAAAAACTTGAATCAATAAATCATATCACACATGATATTAATGATTATGCCTTGCTGATGAACCTATTGTGCACTAATATTTAAATTTGAACTCAAAATATTTGAGCTATTTTAGGTGTTGTATTTTAAGATATAGCTATTTTGAACATTTAATATTTTTGCAAGTTAGAAAATATTCTGTATTAGTTGGGTCGTTTGTCTTGTAATGAGCCGAGCCGAGCTTAACTTCTATCTAGTTTGCTTATGGAGCCAAGCTGAGCCAGCTTGATATCTGACCGAGCTGAGCCAATCCAGTTCGACATCCACCCCTGTTGATCGTGCTAGTAACTTTAAGGTTCTATTTTCTGATTACATTTAACTGTGCAAGTGTAAAATGAATTACTCTGGCCTGTTAACAAATTTAACTGATTGAAATGATGATAGCCCACAGAGACTCTTCATGTCCTTTTTATTGGAATGCTCTGTCAGCAGAGTCCTTTCTTGTCAATGTTATTGGTGTGCTCTTCCAACAGAGGCCTTCATGTCGATGTTATTGGCATGCTCTTTCAACAGATATCGATTTTTATGGCATGGTCACCAACAATGTGGCAACCTAATAAGTTGTGAAATGGCTCAAAGAATAAAAACATTGCTGCACTGATATTATCGGGATGTTTGTCAGTTAAAATTGTCACTTTTCTCTTATTACGTGTAATATTCTATTGTCAGATTCGGATGGCGTGGTCAGTCGCGGGATAGCATTGGGACAGTTCTGTGTGTTGATGATGATGGTATCTTGAGGGTTGGTTTTCCGGGAGCTTCTAGGGGGTGGAGAGCTGATCCTGCTGAAATTGAAAGGGTTGAAGAATACAAGGTTGGTAATTGGGTACGGATTCGTCCCTCACTGACAGTAGCTGTACATGGCATGGAGTCTATTACTCCTGGAAGCGTTGGTATTGTATACTCCATCAGGCCAGATAGCAGTCTTTTATTGGGACTATGCTATTTATCCAATCCATGGTTGTGTGAACCAGAGGAGGTGGAACATGTGGACCCCTTTAAGGTATTTTTTCTTTAATTACCGTGTAATCTCATATAATCTATATTCTTGTGCGCGTTTTTTGCATTTACCCGTTACATAATGGTTCCTTTAATGTAGCAGCTTTTATCTGCATGTTTATTTGACTGCCTTATCGATTTGTGGGTTAAGTGACAAATCTCTGTTTAAGACCATAACATGAATGCTTAACGATCAATTCATCTGCTGTTAAAGATCCAGCAGGGCAGCTCAACAATGACAAGCTGGCCTTGCATATATTCAAACTTCTGTGACATTTGGATGCCCTGTTTTGGTTTTGCTTAATGTTATGTTTCATATCTGCACATTTTCCAGATCGGTGACCAAGTATGTGTAAAGAGGTCTGTTGCAGAGCCTAGATATGCCTGGGGTGGTGAGACTCATCACAGTGTGGGGAAAATAGTAGACATTGAGAGTGATGGTCTACTCATAATTGATATCCCCAATCGGGCAGAATCATGGCAGGCAGATCCATCTGACATGGAAAAGATAGAAAACTTTAAGGTATAATACCTTCTCAATACTTGAACACTAGGTCCTCTTAGTTTTTCTGCTGGCTTGATGGATTGATCGGATCCTCATCTCCCATTTCTATTTGTAGGTTGGTGATTGGGTTAGAATCAAAGCAGCAGTACCATCGCCCAAATATGGGTGGGAGGATGTGACTCGTAATAGCATTGGGATTGTCCACAGTCTAGAAGAGGATGGTGATATGGGTGTTGCTTTCTGCTTCAGAAGCAAGCTTTTTCTTTGCTCAGTTGCAGACGTGGAGAAGGCACAGCCTTTCGAGGTTGGGGAAAAGGTGCATATGTCGCCTTCCATATCACATCCACGCCTTGGATGGTCTAATGAAACTGCTGCCACCGTTGGAGCCATATCAAGGATTGACATGGATGGGACTTTAAATATCAAGGTTTCTGGCAGAAAAAGCTTGTGGAAGGTAGCTCCTGGTGACGCGGAGAGGCTTTCAGCTTTTGAGGTTGGAGACTGGGTGCGCTCGAAGAATAATGTGAGCAGATCTACTTATGATTGGAGCGTAGGTAAAATTAGCATTGCAGTAGTCCATAGCATTCAGGACTCTGGTTACTTGGAGTTGGCTGGTTGTTTCAGGAATGGAAAATGGTTAACACATAATGCAGACATTGAGAAAGTACAGCCCTTCAAGATTGGTCAGCATGTTCGGTTCCGTCCTGGGATTTCAGAGCCTAGGTGGGGATGGCGAGACACAAAGCCTGATTCTAGAGGCATAATCGCTGGTGTACATGCCGACGGAGAAGTAAGGGTAGCCTTCTTTGGTGTGCCTGGTTTGTGGAGAGGTGATCCTGCAGATCTGGAAATTGAGAAAATCTTTGAGGTTGGAAAGTGGGTTAGGCTGAGGGCTGACGCGGATCATTGGAAGTCACTCAAGCCTGGTAGTATTGGTGTGGTGCATGGGGTTGGATATCAAGAAGATGTTTGGGATGGGACCATCCATGTGGCGTTTTGTGGTGAGCAGGAAAGGTGGGTAGGGCTTTCTAGTCAGCTTGAAGAAGTTAACAAGTTTGTTGTTGGGCAGCGTGTTCGAATCAGTAGTTGTATCCGCCAGCCAAGATTTGGCTGGTCCAATCATAATCATTCAAGTATAGGTACTATCTCATCGATTGATGCTGATGGGAAACTAAGGATTCATACACCCGCTGGTGCAAGGGCTTGGCTGATAGACCCGGCAGAGGTGGAGAAAGTGGAGAAAGAGGAGGAAGTCTGTGTCGGAGACTGGGTGAAGGTTAAGGACTCCATTGCAACACCCACATATCAATGGGGTGATGTGAACCACAACAGCATAGGGGTGGTCCACCGGGCTGAGGATGGAGAGCTCTGGATTGCTTTCTGTTTCTGTGAGAGGCTGTGGTTATGCAAAGGATGGGAGGTCGAGAAGGTGAGGCCCTTCCGGCAAGGTGACAAAGTACAGATACGACCTGGTCTTGTTTCCCCAAGGTGGGGCTGGGGGACGGAGACCTATGCGAGCAAAGGTGAGATAGTAGGCGTCGATGCTAATGGAAAGCTGAGGATAAAATTTCGGTGGAGCGATAGACTATGGATTGGGGACCCTGCTGATATCATTCTTGATGATGTTCAATCATTGGCAGAGTCTTCTAATGAGTTTAATTAATAGGCTTGCAGTATTCTTTTGACCCTTACCTGATTTCTTGCTCCCTTCCATTTGGCAGTATTTCAAATTTAGTAAGATCCCAATCTGCAGTGGAGTGGCAAGCTGCACATAGTTATCATCGCATAGGCATGGAGGGCTGTAATTTGTGTTGATAAACAGGGAATGAGAAGTGACAGCGATAGTTGAAATAGAGTTGATAACCACCACCTAGGTTTGTCAGTTTACATGTATAATTATGTGCCTGACACCTTGTTTTTGTTCCAGTGTATCATATACCTCTGTACAGGTTTGGACCTGAACATTAATTTGATTGATATTGCCTTGTATCGTTACTCTATTGGCGGTTAGGTTCTGCAAGTCCTCTAATGAGTTTAATTAATAGGCTTGCAGTATTCTTTTGACCCTTACCTGATTTCTTGCTCCCTTCCATTTGGCAGTATTTCAAATTTAGTAAGATCCCAATCTGCAGTGGAGTGGCAAGCTGCACATAGTTATCATCGCATAGGCATGGAGGGCTGTAATTTGTGTTGATAAACAGGGAATGAGAAGTGACAGCGATAGTTGAAATAGAGTTGATAACCACCACCTAGGTTTGTCAGTTTACATGTATAATTATGTGCCTGACACCTTGTTTTTGTTCCAGTGTATCATATACCTCTGTACAGGTTTGGACCTGAACATTAATTTGATTGATATTGCCTTGTATCGTTACTCTATTGGCGGATAGGTTCTGCAAGTCCTGGTCGTTCCCCATGCCCTAGAACAAGCCGCTTCGGCACCCACAAGGTGGTGATGTGCCTTTCCTAAGTAAGATGTTTTATCTGTTGTGCTGTTTTGATAGATACCAACTATTACATCACAAGCTATGGTGCCAATGTATCAAAATGTATGTGTGCCTGGCATCGCAAACCATTGAGGGTTGATAGACTCGTTACTCCTGTTTTGATAAATGTATAGATCAGCGTACTACATCTGTTTTCCTTTATTTACCTATACGAAGAAACGTCGTACATTTCAGTTTTTCTTACATAGACACATCACTCCACTTCAAGTCGGAAGAACTAATCATAAGTGAAAGTGAAGAAACTGAACGCGCCAGTAAAAAAGAGTAAGTTCCATAAAACTACAGTTATTTGTCTCATTGTATAAAATGAGTTCAACTTTTGATTTCAAATTTGGAAAGCTACAAGAGTTTTGACCTTGTTTCTATGTTCGGTCCCACAAGACTTTGAATCTGATTTGTGGGCCCAACATAAAAGTTGTATTTTTTGAAACTGGGTATCAAAATCATAGCAGTTCCCTGGTACAAAAGTAATAGTTTTCTGTTACAACAAAATAGTTGTAACTTATGAAATGAAATTTACTAAGAAAAAGAACTGGAAGCATCCATTGCCTATAAAAGTGACCTCTGAAGTGAAATAGGAAACATCCATTGGATCTGACGTGTTGTATATGCACCCATGAAATCTGTGTTTCTTCAATGGCGGGCTTTTCGTTGACACTGGGAAGATCGCCCCTGGGCGTTGATCCTTTTTTCATGTCGGGGAGCTCTCTCAAAGTCGTGTCTGGTGTTGCTCATCAAGATTTACGGCATGACTCCTTTTCTCTGAAGCAGCTTCCTCCATTTGAGGATTTGTTTGCAATTTTTATTTCTTTTTTTGTCCTTCAGTGTCTGCTCATTGACCTTCATGTAATTTTTATAAAGGTGTTTGTGCATGGAGTATGTAACAAACCTTTTTCATAGTATAATAATGGAGCCTTAGTAAACTCTTGTGGGCATATTTCTTTTTTTTAAAAAAAAAACTATTTGTTATACTTCCACGTTGGATCCGCACAGACGAGCCCAGTGTTGTTCACTGGAGACAAGGGGAAACGGCCAACGCCCTCGCACGGATCGCGACGCTTTTTTTGAGGGCAAACGGATCTGTGGATTCTCCTATATTCCGTTCTGATCACACCACCCTCCACGGCTCCATACCGCGCGAGGAAGCAGAGAGGGGAAAGGAGAGGGGAGGCAGGGCAGCACAAAACCCTCCTCCGCCGCCGCCGCCGGCCGCATTTCTCCCCGGTACCGCAGCCGCCGGCTTTCTCCGGAGGTGAGCCCCTCTCCTCTTCTCTTCCCTTACCCGCCTCCGTAAAATGGTTAAGGTGGCGCTCAATTGCGCTGCGTGTTGGGGTTTGGAACCCGCTTGCCCCGCGCAAGTTCATTCCGCCCCCGTGGCGGGTAACCCCGGACGAGGTGCTGTTTCTAGTTGTGCGCACGGGCGCGGAATGCTTGTTGCGTGGGGTTTTGGGCTTTGTCCGATTTGGTGATCAGAGTTGAGAGATTTTGTGGGGGATCGTTTTGAGTGGAGACCATTGGGAGTGGCTCCTCGTTTCTGAATTCTGTAGCTTAATTCACGTGCGCTTGGATGTTTTAGTACTCCCCGCGCAGTTGGGAGAACCCATTGGGAGTGGCTCCTCGTTTCTGAATTCTGTAGCTTTCATTCATGAGTGGAGACCCATTGGGAGTATTTCGTTTTAGACTGACCCATGCCTTGTTAGTCTAGGCCAAGCTGGCGCTTAAGTTTTCTAAGGTTCTGTTTCCTAATGACGGAGGCATTTGTGTGTGTTGTTCATATGGTCGAATGGTATGGTATTGGTGCAAAATGTCACATGATATACAAGCACCTTGCATCTGTTCATTGAAAGCGCATGCTTCTTCATGAATCAGGCAGTCATGTTTTAGTGAGTCAGTGTTTTTGTTTATTGTGGTCTAAATTCTAATGTTTATGATATGAGGATGATTTTTCTGAGCCTACTGTAGCATACACAGCGTAGTACATATTGTATTTGTTTACTTCTCTAATTGGAGCTGTTATTATAAATACACTTTGTCGACGAATGTGATCTGTATTCTCTGTTTGGCTGCGCTATTTTGTGCATGGTTAGGCTGACATTGTTTGGAATTATCATTCACTTCACTAACCTTTTCTTTCCGCTGATGGTTTATGTGATCTGTCAAGTAATGTATATGTATATTGCTTTGATACGAAAGCTTTTAAGTTAGTTTTTTTTGGTCTTATCATCAAGCAAACTAAAATTGGTTAGGCTAGGATTTTGTTGCCTAAGGTTATGCACTAACCGAAATAGTTTAAAGTGGAAAAAGAAAACAGAACTACAGTGCAGCCAATCGTGTTTGATTGATGTGTATTTTCAGATGGTATATTTCTATGCGTAAATATTCAGACTGAGAAA
Source organism: Eragrostis tef (assembly GCA_000970635.1). Lineage (NCBI taxonomy): Eukaryota > Viridiplantae > Streptophyta > Magnoliopsida > Poales > Poaceae > Eragrostis > Eragrostis tef. The sequence goes on from LAPY01002308.1 coordinate 18,082, forward strand.
TTTCTGTTCGGCCAATTTCAGAATGAGAAAAGCTTATGCACTAACTGAAATGACATTTCCAGAAAGAGAAAATATCATCTGTATAGGGAAATTTTCTGTTCAATGCTCATGCCTAGGCTATGCTGTGCTGGTAGAATTGTTTCGCTTGCTAGGATCTCCATTCAGTCAATTTTGCCTAATTAGCATTTCCAAATAATTACTATGCTGCCTTTACAGAGCCTTGCCAGTCTTCTCAAGAGTGGCAGTGATGGAGGCATGGATGTTGTGCACTTCATGCTCTTCACTTGTAAAATCAGCAAAGGAGCACTGTGAAACCACAAAACACCGTTACTTTGTATTCCCCAGTGATGGAGATATCATTATCACGTTCTCCAACTCCAAGTGTGGCATGACCTTCAACCATATTTGTGTAAGTCAACTCTCCAGCTAGTTTTTTATATTACCATTTTTACTGATTTTGGAACGTCTAATATAAACTTGCTCGGGTGGATTTCAGGAAGTAGATATGCATGCTACAAATAATCCAACACACAAGGAGTTCACAGTTTTGAATGCTGATGAAGATACAGTTCTCAAAAATGAAAATGCTGATGAAGATACTAACCGTGAGTCTTTCTGTTTTTTCCCTCTTATCCCACTGAATATATTTTCTTAAATAGCCTTTTTTTGCCGTTGAATTCCTTAAAGAATTCTTGTGATCTCCCACAGTTACACGGATGATTTATTGTTCTTATTGCAGTTGTATTCTCGATAAAGAAGAAAGATTTGTCTGAGTTTGGAAAGGTGAAATCACTCCAGGAGCTCGAGGACCAGGGAGTCTTGACACCAATGATGGCACCTGCTGGAAGAAGGACAAGGAAAATTGATTGTGATATCATCAATGAACTGGTTTCATCTCAGCTTCGTGATCTCAGTTTAGAGCAGTCCTCTTCAGATCCCCAATCTTCAGGCTTGAAAGTGATGCAAGGGAGACGGTCACTTGAGTATTTTGGCATTTCAAGGGCATTAATGGAGAAGAAAAGATCACAATATGTTATCGTTGAAGATAGCAACAAAGAAGACACCCTGATAACCATTGAGGATAATAAAAAGTTTTGTGATCCTCAAAAGAACTTCTTTCATTTCTTCTTGACTAATGTCAACTCAGACGAGGGAGTCTTTGTTTTTGACAAGATTCTGAAACAACTTTGCTTAGAAAGGAAGACTCATATATGTAGCACTGACATCATAAACTCAAAGGAAAAGGCTGAAAGGCTCTGGATCTTGCTGGAAGAAATAAAGAAACTGGTGGAGTCTGGGGAGACCATTTGCCTGAGAGACATCTATTACCAGTTTTCCAAGATATATGAGACACAGAAACAATCTGACCGGGATGTAAGAGAGATCAGTGCAATGCTTGGAATAACCATGGAAAGTTTGAATATTTATGCCTCTCCCACGGGTGTCATCAAAGGGCACATTCAACTCTTCATAGGTGATACACTTCTTATTGACTGCAGTCAAGGCGGGGTTTCTGGAGTTATGATTTCAGCGGAATCACATAAAGTTACTGCAGTAAGAAAAAAAAAGGAAAATTGCCTATGTGTTAGTTGTCGAGAAGGAAGATGTTTTCCATCGCTTAACAAGCAGAAATTTCCATACGAAGAACAACTGTGTGCTTTTCAGCGGAAAAGGCATGCCTAGCTCTATGACAAGAATACTGCTGCGCAGGTTAATAGACCTTTTGGACGTGCCAGCATTTGGATTGTTTGATGGAAATTATGGCGGGGCAAGCATCTATCACACCTACAGGTTCGACTCTGAGAATAGAGCGTATGATGGCTTGTGCCTGACCGTCCCGGATCTTATTTGGATTGGCCTTTTCCCTCATGAAGTTCCAAGAAGAAATATTAGCTGAAATGGATATCAATGAAGACGGATGCGATATTGAGATGATTGGTGACAAGCAACAGTTGGAGGAATACATAGTCAGAAAAATTAAGCTTCTTAAACCTAAAGGCTGTGACCTGTGAGGTATGTACATGGTCCTTTCAGCATTTATCTGATATATTAGCTGTTTTTTTTGTACACGGTTTATCATTGAAATATGATTTGATCAGAAGGAAGTTAAGACTTGAAATTTTGGCTCTAAACTATGATTTGCTGGTAAATGGCCTTAGGCTTGTTACAAAGAACACCCAGTTTTAGTAACTACTGTAATCTAGCTTGCTGTTACTGTTGCTTTCCATTTTTAGTTTTTTTAGACCAAAGTTTCCCTGCTTTATTTGAAAGCATAATATGTTCACCGGCAAAGCATCTAACGAGAACCTTGTTCTTTCTCCATTACCCACCACATATACCAGTCCAAGAGCTGCAAGTTCTTTAATTTTGTGAAGGACCTTCCAGAACTGTGATGCTCCTGTACATCTACTACTATAAAATCCCCCATTGCCCAGATATTTTCTTCTTAATAATTGCATGCATAAATCCTTATCACCTCTCTCAATCTTGTATATCCGTTTTGCAAGCAAGCAGATATTCATTGTTCTAGTCTCAGTGAAACCTAAACCTCCAAACGCCTTTGGTAAGGCCATTTCCTCCCATTTGATCAGGTGATATCTTTTTTTTGAGTCCTTTACCTTCCCAGAAAAAGATTGCTCTTGGTGTTTGTAGATTCTGATGTACTGGCTCTCCCAGCAGATACATGCCCATCGTGTATATTGGTAGTGAGCTCATCCCTGACTATATAAGAAGTGTTCTCCCATCAGATGATAAAAAGTTACATTGCCATGTAACTTTTTCACTAATTTTTGTGGTACATAGGCAAAGTCCTTTGCGTAAAGCATTGTGTCACTGACCAACACACCAAGTATTTCATTGGTAGGGAGCCTCTATTACAGTTAAACATTTGAGCTACTCTATTTTTCTCTTCTTCTGTACCTCCCACTACCATGACATCACTCTTCTCATAATTTATCTTCATACCAGACATGCAGTACTTCATGTAGTATGACCACTCCATCCATTATATATCTTCTAGGGATAAATGCCGTTTGTATATCCGCAATCAATTTGTCAGCATATGGTGTTAATCTCATAGTAATCACCTTGGAGAAAATCCTATAATCCACATTCAGACACATATAGGCCTCAACTGTTTTATAATGCTTGCTTCTCTTATTTTTGGTAGCAGGGTAATCAAACCATAGTTTAATATGTGAAGATTCAGCTCTCCTTCATGAAATTTCTGAAACTTTTCCCAGAAACTGTCTTTGACCTGCTCCCAGAATTCTTTGTAGAATTTGACAAAAAATTCCTTCTGGTTTCGTTACTTCTTTTCAAAATGAAGAAACATTCAAGCATAAAAAATATGTTTCTGAAGAACAAACTCCTGATTGCAATAAGCAATTGAGGAATATGGCAAAGGCAAATGAGTTCCGTAATTTGGATTTGTTTTCTAGAACTGACATCTGATCTAGGGTCTCTGTTTACAGATACACATGGATACCAATCAAAGATGAACAAAGGTTGCCATGGAGGAAGTTGCCCTCACAGAGAAGGGTCAGTTACCATCTGACTATGTTCTTAGAGATCCAGAGTCTAATCCAGCGAATGGGCTTAGCTCTGCAGCTACTGATCCAGGGGAAACTATGAATGAGAAATAGTTTTGTCATCCTTTAGTTTGCATCTGTATTTGCTGCTGGTGGAGTTCATCAGTGTACTTGGTTGCAATTTGTTGTGCTATCTTTTTTTTAGGGGAGCTATCTGTTACCCTTGGTGTGAAAAACACGTTATACCAATTTCGTGCCATGCTGTATGTCAGAGAGCGCGTGTTTTCCAAATTTACAAGATGTAAGAGATATGCTTCTATCAGATGCTGTTGGGAATTAACAATCTGAATTTTGTTTCTTTCTAATTTCTTTGTGTCCGTTCAAGACAACAACATCAGGGTGCGTATAATAATATGAGTCATTCTTCAAATCTTCACCTCGGCACCTCAACGATTTGAGTTGGGAATCCATGTATCCTGTGTGTATAGATTGACGTGACTATTGCAAGGCAAGGCACCAGCGTGCCCTCTGCAGCTTGTTCACAACGTCCGTACCGAACAACGTGACGCATCAGGATGTTTCTACGCGTGATGAATCAAACGGTCGGCAGCCAGCACCGAAACTCTGGTCCAGGGAAGAACCCGTCCCAACGGAACGGAACGCGGCCGCCTTTCTTCCCAGGCCCAAACGGCCGTCGAACGGTCGAAACGAAACGATCGAGAAAGAATATCAGACCTAGACTAGAGGGCCGGAATCCAAGAAACCAAAATCAATTCTTCCCCGGTGCCGAACGCACAACTACGGCAGCGCAGCCGAACCAGCTCGCGCCGCACCGCGAAGGCGCGCCTCCCCCTCCTCTCCAGCTCCACCTGCAAGAGGTCCAGCGTACGTCCGCTCGACAAGCAAATCATCGAATAAGAACACAAAGCGCTCGCCCGGTGACGCTGATTATTCACCTAGCTTGTTTGCGAAAATTTCAGGGGGAAGCATGATGTGTAACACTACCGCAACAACAGATTACACAGAGACGAGAGCTTGACGTGAATTCACGTGATTGAGAGAAGGCTTCTCTTTTCCGTGTCATCTCAGCTCAAGTTCTTTGTTCGCATCCTCCGATGCCTTGGCATCTAGTTATACCCTCACAGAATTACACAGTGTATACGCATATGCATGTGACAAGCTGTCTCCGTAGTGCGTTTAACTGTTGCTGATGACGCGTGTACAGTTAATTAACAGACGACCTGGAACCAAACTGTTTTTGCTCGTCTTCCTGGTTTCTCCTCCTCGGCTGTGCCTACGCTAGCTGTGGATCCATGGAATTTGAACCTTTCCTTTTCTTTCCTTGCCTCGTACCGGTGGGGCCATTTCTTCCTTTCATCAGCGGCAGGAGGAATCAGAAATTACGGCGACTGAAAGCATCTCATTTGTTGGCTCAAATCACGCGCTTTTGTGGACACGACCGCATCCTGTTCGAACCTAATCCGCGGAAGCATTATTGTACTAGCGGCTCCCGGCAAAAGAAATCTTATTGTTCCAGTATTGACCTATTCTCGTTTAGCACGTTGCCTTTGGCACGCTGCTTCTAAATTCTAATTGCGCGGCAAATGAACAATAATACCTGTACTTAATGCTTGTTATTCCCCTTCTTTTTAATATTGAAATGCATATGCCCAGGATGGATTTGGTCAGTCCAACAAAATTCGCGTTGAACAGAGATTGAGATATCTGCACGGGTCTGAACAGGGTTCAGAAACACGTACAATCTGAACAGTAATGTACTGCTGAATTGCGTCTCCATCTTAATATTAGTATCCTAATTAGCAGAAGATGAGTGTCCTCCAAGTTTATAAAAGGTCAAATTTGACCAGGAACCACATATCATTGTGCATAACGTACGTACGCTTAAAAAACTATTGACGGAATGGGTCTCAAACAAATAGTGTACATTTCAATCCCAATTAGGATTCGGCACACATGCTGTATAAATTTGAGCCGAAGACTGTCGACTTGCTTCGACGAAACGTTGCAAGCGAACGTATGGATGGAAGTTGCTCGTTTTCCCACCAACCAAAGAGAAAATAGACGAGATGAATACAGTTATTTTACGTCTTGTCCCTGTCGAATTACTCAAGAATGTCTCAAAGCAGAGGGGCTGAGACCACGCACAAGACCGGAGCTAGGCAGCGTCGTCAGCAAACGTGATCTGCGCACGAAAGCAACTGTACGATCGAATACTGTCCCTGTCACCTACGTAGTATTCTGCATACCGTGTCAAATGACAGTTACGCGAACGTAAACAATGTCATCAGCGCGCGCGCGTGTAGGCGGACAGGCAAATCTTAGTGGGATTGCCAAGCAGGAGAGGAGAAGACCGTCTCTTAAAGGAAAGATGATGCGCAGACGAATGGAACACCTGAAAATTGGGTCACGGGACATGATGTGATGCGCGAACATGCAAATCCATGGCCGTCGATGATCCATTAGGTGCCTTACAGACAAAATGATTGCGCTCTGGTCTGAACATCTGCATTGATCTGTCCACCTGAACACTGTGGCAGCGGTGCCAATTTGCAACGGCCTCGTCGACGTTTAGAGAATTCAAACAAACTGGTCCATGTCGCCGGCACTGTACGTGCGTGGATCAATGCGATCGATCGGTCGGGAGTCGGGACCAATCCAATGATGCTCGTTCGTACCCGAGGCGATCGAGCTCTGCTGCTGCTGCTGCTGTGTAATTCTGCACGGTAACTTGGGACGTCGACGTAGCACGCATCGCGTTATTCTAGTATACCTGGATGGGATGGGATACGAGATTTCCGGAAGCCGTACGTCTTTTGTCATCAGCGGACGGCGGAAGGAATGGGGCATCCGAAATTTGAGCCAGTTTGTCACGTTCCGGGAGGAGGAGGAGGAGGAGGAGGACGACGATGTGTGGGTGTGGGCGCAGCGTGCGCGAGGGCCGGGCCTACGTGTGCGGGCGTTGGGGCGGCCGCGGGACCGCGCGGGCGTGTACGTCGTCCGATCTTCCTCGTAGCCGGCCGGGGCCCGGACCGCCGGATAGGTAAAGAAAGAAAAACAGAGTCATCAGCTCACCTCACCTCACCTGCGCGGGCCGGGCGTCCCGTCCTGCCTTGCTCGTGTCGCAAGGGAACGGTGCAGTAACACCCGACTCTGATGGACGTTTCCAAGGCACCCGCGACGGATCAGCCGCTCTGCCTGTTGCTGCCTGCATGCTGGTGGTAAAGTGTCGTGGCTGAAACCATCGATCGAGCTTCCTGGAACCTGAAGAAGAAGAGCCCACACAATCGATGACCCGTTGGCGTTACACCATTCTATCTTCCCGGCGTACTTGCTCTTGGGGTGACAACTCAAGCTGACAGGTACGTGTGAGAGAACTCGTCAATGGAGTTTCATCCAATCCGTGCTGGCAACTTGCTAAAGCGTATACCGGGCTCGGTCTGGCCTGTGGACGCCCAGCTCCCGGATAACTGCCGCACGCTTGTAGCCACACCCTGCCTGTGTGCCCAAAAAAAGGCTTCTCGCCCGCTACAAGCCAACGTGCAAGTTGGAAACGATCGAGCCGATATCTATGGATCATGGCAGGGCCTGCCCGCTTCTTCGACCTGAGACGAACCCGGCGGTCGGCGTCAGTCCCACGTGAAGGCCACATTGGCAGGAAGGGAAGGGCGGCCGACGGGGACGGTTGCCGATTCGCTTGCCGGGCTGTAGCCGCACGGAGACAAACCCCGGCTTTAATGCCGCCTTGGCGCTGCTCGCTGCGTACCAGCGTCCGTCTCGCTCCGCTCGGCTCCTCCAACAACGATGGCCTGCCTGG
>LAPY01002308.1:46448-62064 GCA_000970635.1 Eragrostis tef
CGGCCGCGCCCCCCGCCCCCCCCCCCCCCCCCCCCCCCCCCCCCCCCCCCCGCCGCCACTACCGCTCGTCGGCTCGCGGCCCATTCTCCTGTCCCCTGTCTTCTTCTTCCTCTGTATCACGTTCCCTGGTGTCCCCGTTCTCTGCTCGCATGGGAACTTCACGTGCAGCGAGAGTTCAATGTCAAAATGAACACAAAAACATGCCCCACCACAGTGCGTTCCACAATATTCTGGACGGCTCGTGTCTCGCACTCGGTTCAAGTATTTTACTAATGCCATTCGCTTTCAGAATGCATCCCTCGTATTACCATTATCTTATCATCACCCAGCAGGCCAGCACGGGTCGCGTTTCTTTCCTTTTTTCGGCACTACACAATCCAAGACGACGATGCAGGGAGAGAGCGCGGGCACGTGTCCACGGAAGGGGACGGCGCATTCGCTCGGCGGTCCGGCCATGGTGCTCTGCCGCCCCACTACCGATCGATCCCACTTGCCGACGCCCGGTCACGCTTTCCTCCTGCTTGCAAGGAGCGGAGGAGAGCCGGGTCGAGCTCTGTCGTCCGGACACCTGGTGACTCACTGCCCTACGCGATACTAGTAGTGTGGTGGGGCGCGCGAGCTGTGAGTGCGTGCGTTCATGGTGGCGACGGCGACGTGAGGTTTGACGACGACAAGAGCCCAACGGTAGTGGCGCTGCACCGCCGCGTTTGCGCGGGCTCTGCGACACCAGGATAACCAATTCTACGGGTGCGCGTAACGCCCTAATCTATATATCCATCCGGTCGAGGTCAGACCACCAACGATTATTGAACGGGGCACTTTTCGTTGATTTGGATGTCCCACTCCACTCCCTGCCTACGTCCGGGGATCCTGCTGCTGCTAGCTCCTAGTTCCGTGAGAAAGGATGGGTCGAAAGGTTCTTTCATGTCTATTTTCCTCTTATATGCATCACACGGCTTTATCTGTTTGTGTTTTGCAGTGGACGTCCATGGTCCATCGCGCTATTCGGGAGAGAACTACCAGTCATCGGTGCTAGAGGAAAGCCGTGGACGGAGTGGTGAGAAATATCAAATTATTCTGCGATCGATGATTGGAGGTCATATCGAACAGATAATGTGTCACTGCCGTAGTAGGGAAGAATAGGTATCGCCAAGATATTTTGCTTCCCTAGTCGGCCAGATCATGGATGCGAGTGAAGTCTGAACTTTCTTCGTTTAGTCCAGCGAATAAAGGAGCAGAGAACTGAAAAGAAACGGCGTACGCAGCAGATCGATAAAACTGCAACTGAGGTCAGTAGCAAATTACTCCGGAAAATGTCCCTGTGACTACTCAGGGAAAATTAATCGATGTATTTCAGCCGAAAAGTTAAGCCCGCAACACTCCGTTTTTACCAAATACTACTTGTGTGCTTCTTCTTTTTCCACTGTGTAGAACACAGAATAATTCAGCGGCAGCCTATGGTCACAGATCGTGGACTAGTGCAACTCCAAATATGCATCCCAGTTCCTGCAAATTTGCATGAAAGGGGATCCATTGCCAACAAGAATGCACAGATGCAGCAAGAGTCGTTCAATTGCAGTCTCAGATTCCGGTGCCTTGGAACCTTAGCACATACTCCCTCTGCTCTCTTATTGCTGACGTTAGGACATAGATGTTTGTATCAATTTGTGCTAACTTGCATGTCTTAACGTCAACATTAGTAAACGGAGGGAGTATACACCATTGCGATTGTGCGCTGTCTTTATCTTTTTTGGATGAAGATTGTGTGCAGAGTTAGCTAGGAATATCTCAATGCAGAGAAGCGTGCTTATTTTCGTCGCTTACAAATTACAACAAGTGATGTTTAATTAATTTATGGGAAAAGGGTAGTGTCTGGATCACTACCTGATGCTTCAATTCCTCATGGGACATGACCAATCTGAACTCTGAACCTGCAAAATACTCTGTTGTGTTACGCATCACACGGCTTTATCTGTTTGTGTTTTGCAGTGGACGTCCATCGCGCTATTCGGGAGAGAAATGGATCAGTCATCGGTGATAGAGGAAAGCCTTGAATGGAATGGTGAGAAATATCGATTTATTCTGCGATCGATGATTGGAGGTCATGTCGAACAGATAATGTCTCACTGCCGTAGTAGGGAAGAATAGGTATCACCAAGATATTTTGCTTCCCGGGTCAGCCAAATCATGGATGCGATTGAAGTCTGAACTTTCTTCGTTTAGTCCAGGGAGTAAGCAGCAGAGAACTGAAAAGAAACGGTCGAAGCAGCAGATCGATAAAACTGCAACTTAGGTCGGCAGCAGCAGATATCTGTCTCTGCAAATTAAGCAAGGACGGAAAATGTCCCTGTCACTACCCCGGAAAATCGACGGACTTAAAAGGCTGTAACACTACGTTTTTACCAAACACATAGTATCTGTGTGCTTCTTCTTTTCCACTGTGTAGAACACAAAATAATTCAGCGGCAGCCTATGGTCACAGATCGTGGACTAGTGCAACTCCAAATATGCATCCCAGTTCCTGCAAATTTGGATGAAAGGGGATCCATTGCCAACAAAGAATGCACAGGTGCAGCAAGAGTCGTTCAATTGCAATCTCAGAGATTCCAGTGCCTTGAAAGCTTAGCACATACTCCCTCTGCTCTCTTATGTTGACGTCAGGACATATATATTGTCTGAAGATTGTGTGCAGAGTTAGGAATATCTCGCATGTTTATTTTCGTCGCTTACAAATTACAACAACAAGTGACGCTTAATTAATTTCTGCTCGAAACGTAGTATCTGGCTCACTACCTGATGCTCCAATGCTTCACAGTACACGCTCATTCTGAACTCTGAACCGGCAAAATAGTCTGTTGTTGATGCCGTCGCGCTCACCGTCCATTGCTCACTTCCATCCTGCATCGGAAGTTCGCAAACTTGCATCAGGATACAGGCAGCGCCTGCGACGACGATGGCGACGAGCCCGGCAAGGTACGAGCCGATTCCCGCGCGCGGATGCTTTGCGCAAGGTTTCCTGCCTCCTCGAACCGCGGGACCCACGCCGAGCCTAGATCAGGACTTTCCCAAGGCGCTATCACGCTCCCATGGTCTCCGTCCGCCCGGCCTGGGCGTTGCGCCTCCGCCATGGCGCCATCCAGCTCGAGGTCCCCGCGGACCCTGGCCTCACGAGGACGAAGACCCCCGAGCTCAATCCGCGTTCATCTGGACCGCACGCGTCACATCGGATGGAGGCGATTGAATCAGGGGGAGGTCGTTATTCGAAATAACGTCCACCCGGTCACTATTTCAAATAGAGACCACCCCCCTTAGTGGCGAGAACACCGCCTCCTCTGAACGCCCGTGGCTCGCCGGTGGACCGCTGCGTTCTGTGCGCCGCTCGCACCTCTCCGCTGCTCCCGGAGGCCTCGAATCATGATGCCGACTGCTTCCCGGAATCGGAGATCCCGCCGGCGGCGAGGGCGACGCTGGACGCGTACATCGCGCAGATAGTGGCGCTGGCCGAGCTCCTGGCGGACTGCGCCNCGGTGACAGACGGCAACGAGGTGGCCCTGTCGGGAAGGGCTGCAGGGTGGTCGACGGCATGGTGTTCACCGTGGCGGACGGCAACGAGGTCGCTCAGGACAACGGGCTGCGAGCGGCGCGTGCTGGGATGGGCAGCGACCTGGGACTGCGTGGCGCGCCTCGTGTCTGGCATGACCGGCGCTACCCGGAACGGCATTCCCCCTTGCGATCCCGAACGGCGTTCCGGCGTCGGACACAATGAACGACGTGCCGGCGGCAATCCAAGCGCGATCCCAGCGTGGCATACTTGCTTGCTCATGAAGGCGTACCCAGGCTTGCTCACGACGCACCTCGGCCCTTGCTTGTTTGTTCCCGGCGGCCAGGAGCAGCGTTTAGTACACCGACATGCGCTGCTTCCCGCGGTCACCACGGCGTTCGACACGGGAGCGGTGGAGCGTGCGATCTTTGTTGAAATTGACGCGCGCAGCGTCATGTACTTGCAGGAGCGCGCAGACCGGCGATATGCTCTGATGTTCGTCGTCTCGAGAACTGAACAGTCATCTGGGCGACGGAGACGATGATTCCTACTGGGCTCGGCTCAAGAAAAGTTTTATCTGTAGCGTTCAAAGATTTTGGCCCAAGACAATACGCCACCAGGCCGAACAGATTTTGGCCCAGAAGGCCCCTCACGTTGTGCGGGGGCGGCCGTTTTGGTCAAGGCCTCACCAACCCCAACGCGAATCTCCAGGCAAAAACACGGCCTCAAATCACCATTCGCCGCCCAACTAGGGTTTCCCTCTCCACCCCTTCCTCCTCCGGCAACCCAGGAGCGCGCGGGACTATCCCGGCGGCGGCGAAGACCGCGGCGACCCCACGCAGCGCAGGCGCCATGGCTACCCCGGAGGCGCCCACATGCTACGTCGGGATCGCGCGGGAGTCCGCCGCCTTCCGTCTCATGAAACAAATGGTATGCGATCTAGTCATTTCCTCGTGCATTTTCTTATAGTACATTGAGCAGAATAAGAGAGGTTCGTTTCGTGAAGTGGGAAAATTTGGGTTGGGGTAAATTTAGATGTCGGATTGCATAGGTACAACTGTACAATTAGCGAGGTAGCTTGGATGAACTATTGAAGAATTATAGCTGTTGATCACGTGCGGTTACGAGTAGCAAAATGTTTATACCACGGGGGTAGAAAACTTGAAAGCTCTATCAGTCTAGTCCTTCTGATATGAAATGGTAAGCATTGAAATGCGGAGACGGAGGGTAAATCGTCCTGAAGCTGGAGTATTTTAATAGCGTGCACTTTGTTCTGATGCATGAAACGAAATCGTGATAACTGTAATTTTCTAGTTGAACCTCCAATTGAACTTGCTATGATTAATTTTGTTTCAGGGATGGGAAGAAGGTGAAGGCCTTGGAAAAGACAAGCAAGGCATAAAGGGCCATGTTAGGGTGAAGAACAAGCAGGACACACTAGGTCTGCTTCCTTCTTCTCGAGATCTCTTTTGGTTTTGAAATGTTCCGAGTAAGGAAGCATATCTTCCGAAACAGCATTACAACATAAACTGAGTTTGCTGAAGCCTCTCTGATTTGTGTGCAGGAGTCGGAGTGGACAATCCTCGTGACAAGTGGGTTTATGACACCACCCAATTCGACAACATATTGAAGAAACTGAAAGTGGTACGACACATACATAAATTATCTGAGTTGCTCTTACTTGAATTAGATTTTATGACATCTAAATTGTTTTCTCATCCTTCTATTATTGTTTGATCAATGCATCGGTCGGCAAAACCAGCAAGTGGCTGCTCCTGTTCAGAAAGGTACGGATTGCCATTGTTTTTGTATTCTCATTTGTTATGTTTTATTAGTTACACATCCTTTTCCTTGTTTTTCAGAAGCTGAGATCGAAAATGATTCACCTGTTAACACACCCAAGAAAGAGGACAAACCAGCAAAGGATGAAGTTACCAAAATTACTCGGCCCCAAGGAAGGTTGGTTTCACCCATAATTTGAACCTTTTTCTTCCTCAGTTATGTTTTATTTCTTACATGACAACTGTTTTGCAGATACAAGAAGAGAGAGCGGGGGAAAAGTGTGAGTCGTAATAACTTCGTATAGCCGACACGGGAGCGGTGGAGCGTGCGATCTTTGTTGAAATTGACGCGCGCAGCGTCATGTACTTGCAGGAGCGCGCAGACCGGCGATATGCTCTGATGTTCGTCGTCTCGAGAACTGAACAGTCATCTGGGCGACGGAGACGATGATTCCTACTGGGCTCGGCTCAAGAAAAGTTTTATCTGTAGCGTTCAAAGATTTTGGCCCAAGACAATACGCCACCAGGCCGAACAGATTTTGGCCCAGAAGGCCCCTCACGTTGTGCGGGGGCGGCCGTTTTGGTCAAGGCCTCACCAACCCCAACGCGAATCTCCAGGCAAAAACACGGCCTCAAATCACCATTCGCCGCCCAACTAGGGTTTCCCTCTCCACCCCTTCCTCCTCCGGCAACCCAGGAGCGCGCGGGACTATCCCGGCGGCGGCGAAGACCGCGGCGACCCCACGCAGCGCAGGCGCCATGGCTACCCCGGAGGCGCCCACATGCTACGTCGGGATCGCGCGGGAGTCCGCCGCCTTCCGTCTCATGAAACAAATGGTATGCGATCTAGTCATTTCCTCGTGCATTTTCTTATAGTACATTGAGCAGAATAAGAGAGGTTCGTTTCGTGAAGTGGGAAAATTTGGGTTGGGGTAAATTTAGATGTCGGATTGCATAGGTACAACTGTACAATTAGCGAGGTAGCTTGGATGAACTATTGAAGAATTATAGCTGTTGATCACGTGCGGTTACGAGTAGCAAAATGTTTATACCACGGGGGTAGAAAACTTGAAAGCTCTATCAGTCTAGTCCTTCTGATATGAAATGGTAAGCATTGAAATGCGGAGACGGAGGGTAAATCGTCCTGAAGCTGGAGTATTTTAATAGCGTGCACTTTGTTCTGATGCATGAAACGAAATCGTGATAACTGTAATTTTCTAGTTGAACCTCCAATTGAACTTGCTATGATTAATTTTGTTTCAGGGATGGGAAGAAGGTGAAGGCCTTGGAAAAGACAAGCAAGGCATAAAGGGCCATGTTAGGGTGAAGAACAAGCAGGACACACTAGGTCTGCTTCCTTCTTCTCGAGATCTCTTTTGGTTTTGAAATGTTCCGAGTAAGGAAGCATATCTTCCGAAACAGCATTACAACATAAACTGAGTTTGCTGAAGCCTCTCTGATTTGTGTGCAGGAGTCGGAGTGGACAATCCTCGTGACAAGTGGGTTTATGACACCACCCAATTCGACAACATATTGAAGAAACTGAAAGTGGTACGACACATACATAAATTATCTGAGTTGCTCTTACTTGAATTAGATTTTATGACATCTAAATTGTTTTCTCATCCTTCTATTATTGTTTGATCAATGCATCGGTCGGCAAAACCAGCAAGTGGCTGCTCCTGTTCAGAAAGGTACGGATTGCCATTGTTTTTGTATTCTCATTTGTTATGTTTTATTAGTTACACATCCTTTTCCTTGTTTTTCAGAAGCTGAGATCGAAAATGATTCACCTGTTAACACACCCAAGAAAGAGGACAAACCAGCAAAGGATGAAGTTACCAAAATTACTCGGCCCCAAGGAAGGTTGGTTTCACCCATAATTTGAACCTTTTTCTTCCTCAGTTATGTTTTATTTCTTACATGACAACTGTTTTGCAGATACAAGAAGAGAGAGCGGGGGAAAAGTGTGAGTGGTTATTCAGCAATAGATCTTCAAGGCATACTTGTGAGTAATTGTGTTTTTTTTTTCCTATGGTTATTTCTTTCTTATATAATGTGGTTATCATATATGATATATGAGCTTTGTTCTGTATACTGTGTACTGCAGCTTTGGTTATCATATATGAGCCTTGTTCCGAATACTGTGTACTGCGGCTTGCTGTTTAATGTTTAGTGTTGGCATCCAGTTTGCTGGACTGGACAACATGCATTTGAATAACTTAGAGTCTAAGACTAAAGTTATTATGAATATGTTATTTAATAACATCTCTGAAGTCTAAAGCAATTTGTCTTGGGACAGGTGCGCAAAACTGAAGATAATTGCCAAATGGATCAGAAAGTTGAACCAATATGCTTGGATGAACCTGATGCCATCATTTGTGAAGATGCAGGTCAGCAACATGTTTTATGGTTTCCAACATGCGCCAATATGTGCACTCACTACTGAAAGCTAATTCTTTGAAATTAGGTTCATTATGTGATCACTTTATGTTTTTTTCCCAACTGGTTATATAAGTATTATCATCATGTGCTAGCCGATCTCCTTTCCCTCCGTAAAATACTGCACCCATGTACTCTATTACTGTGCCTGTATGTTTTGTCTGTTATACTGTCAATCTTGTCTTTTGCTGATTAGAAATAATAGCTACTGTGTTAGCATCATCAACAACAACAACAACATAGCCTTTTGTCCCAAGCAAGTTGGGGTAGGCTAGAGATGAAACCCACAAGAAACAAATGCAAGGGAAACACAAAAGGGACACAGAGCAAAAAGTAGAGTAAGAGGTATACAGAGAAAGGAAAAAAAAAAAAGGATCACGGTTCAGGCACGTTGATTGCGAGTCTCTAAGCGCTTCTATCCACAGCTATCTCCTTGGAGATATTCCACTCCTTTAAGTCTCTCTTAACCGACTCGTCCCAAGTCAGGCTTGGTCGACCTCTACCCCTCTTTATATTATCAACTCGCTTTAGAACCCCCCTACGCACCGGCGCCTCGGGACACCTCCGCTGGACATGTCCAAACCATCTCTACTGTGTCAGCATCAGAGCTGTTAAAATGCCATTGAACCAAAACAAAGTGCATATTTGTTGTGCTCTTGCATTTGTTACTTTTGTATTGTCTCCATTGGTCCATTGAGTACTAACTTCATTGAGTTTTATATAATGTTCTTTCGTCAACTCTTTGTTGGTTCAGTATCTCAAGCTGAAGATGTGAACTGGTGGGGGCACAAAAACGGATTTGTATCAGGAGGTTTCCTTGGAGCAACATCGCGTAAAAATAAAAGAAAAGATCCTGCTAATGTCCGCCAGACATTTGGGGAGGAAGATCAAGAAAATCTTTACAATCTTGTTCAGGTTGGTATGATTTGTAGTCTGTACTTTAAATTCTCATTATCTTCAATAGCTAGCTTGGTATTTCTCGATTTTGCATTTGTAATCTTACATTTTTTACAATGTTGACTCTACTCTAGATGTAATCATCCTGGCTTTTGAAGTAACACTTGTAGTTAACTGTCCACCAATTTATTTCGCTCCACTGATATTTTGTTGCGAAATCTTCACCGGATGTCCTAATTCTGATGTTTTTGTTTGGGTTACCATTACGTGTATGATTACTGAACATTCATGTTGTTATCACATTGAAATAGATATAACCTTTCATCGGATTGTTTCAATCCACTGAGATTTTGTTCCGATATTTTCCCCTGATTTCCTAATCTAGAACTCATATAATGACATACCTGAGTTCTTAATATGTCCATTGCTTTGAAGTGGTGTGTAATTTGCTGCAGGATAAAGCCACTTCTGGAAAGCAGGGTCTTGGCATCAAGGGCCTGCCATTGAAAATTGCTGGCCACCGTTGGAAGGGGAACAAAACTTCATTTGGCGACAGCGATGAAGAAAATTCAGACCAGTCCAATGAATATTCGGAAATTGAAGATAATGTAGATGAGGTAGAACCTGTCAATAATGCTGAATCAATTTCCACGGTGAAAAAAACAGAACAAGAATCACGTGTGGATGTTAGACCCAAAGCCAAGGTCAAGAAGCTTTGCAAAAGAATTCTTCGTCAGGTAGTTCTTCTGTGTGTGAGAACATCATATGCTGTGCTCTGTCATATAATGTTTACTGACCCTTGTTCTTTCCAGACCCCATCCCAATCAATGAAATTGAAGGATCTTAAGGTAGCTGTTGAAGAACATTCAAATTCTGTATTCTCAAGCTTCTCATGTAGACGTGAAGCTCTGTTGTTCCTGAAGACAAAGGTATTGTTAGATCACTTGGCAGTTCTGGTCCTTATTTCTTGTTCTTCTTCTCAAATATAGTTTGGACTTGAGCTTTCCTAGTACTTTATCCCCCTAGAACTACATGCTGCTCCTTGTGTTTAGAACTTTAGAGGCATCTTGTTTATATTTGATAAAGGAATAATTTATTTGCTGTATGTTTCCTAAATATATATTCTGTTTAACCTCATTGTGTTCCGCAGCTTCAAGGAAGCAAAAAGTTCAACGTGGAGGGCAAGAAAGTACGTCTTGTGTCTTGAAAGCAAATTTCGAGCCTACTGTGCAGTACACTGTCTGAGTTTTCTGGTGGTCAGTCATACTTGTTGCTTCAGATCTGTAACAGATGTAGGGGCACATTGAGCCCTGTAGTATAGATAAATCACACCCTTCTGTAGAGGGGAGGTTGAATTTTGCAAAATTTTGTTCTTGGGTAATATTTGCTAATCTATGTCTCTAGACTTCCAGTACAATTGTACTATGTATGCTATTTGGATATAATGCATTAACGCCTGTATGTCTTATGCCCTTGAGTCAAGAAAACGGAGAAAATTGATCATCTGAATTCTGAATTTGTACTGCGAAGGCGTGGATATAATGCATTAATGCCTAACCTATGAGACGTGGATCCATGTTGTGTCGTAAATTGAAAATATCTCATTTGAACGTAGACGAGACTTGCTGGGTTTTGAAAGCGTCTAGTACGCAGCTACGCATACAGGTTGAAGACAACTGACTGCACACGGACAAGCCAGCTCAAACTGAAGGCGTATTCAAGACTTCAACCAGCTACGTGGTCGTTGAAATCTGTTTCGTCCAGCAACTGGCGTAGTCCTGATACAGTAGGTGGCGCCTTTTGGGCCACTCGGCAGTGTGCTTCGTTCCCCCGAGTCAAGCCACGGATAACAGCAAGCGCCAAGCGAAGCCATGGCCGCGCCATCGACTCCAAGGCCGTCGCTGATCCTGCCGCGTGCCTCCTCGCACGCCCACTCTCAATCCAGCGCCGTTGGCCCCATCTCCGACCGCGCCGCCTCCCGCCGCCCTCGCGGCGATTTCGTCTTCGTCGTCAACCCCTCCGGTAAGTTCCCGCATCCTCCACCTCCCCGCCGGGCTACCCTTCCCAACCCCAGCACTAAACGTCTTGTATCGTTGCAGGCGCCAATGGCCGCACGGGCAAGCAGTGGAAGCAGCTTCTTCCCCACCTCCGCACCCGCCTCGCCGACCAGTGCAACGTGAGCCATCGTCCATTGTTCTCAGATCGCTAGATGATAAGTACCACTCGAGGAGCTGTAATTGCCGTCTGAAATCGGCTTTGGTCTCAGATCCGGAGCTAATTCATTGGTCTCACAGAATGTTTTGATTTGTGGGTGTTGGCTGATCAGATTTGCGAGTGCATCACTACAGGCCCGTCCCACGCCATTGATGTCACAAGGAAGGTTTGCGTGTGTCTACTTAAACTGAAGAATTTTCAGTAATCCCAATTGTTTTTATTTAACCAAATCCTCAATGTTCTGTAGGTTATAAAGGATGGTGCGGATGCTGTCATTGCCGTTGGTGGCGACGGGACCCTTCATGAGGTAGTTTTTGTTTGTGTTGACTACAACAAATTGAAGACCATTTGATGTTTCAGCAATTGATATTGGAAGTGCAAAAAAGTTATATAATTGTGTGTGGAATTTTGAGTATGCAGGTGGTGAATGGCTTCTTTTGTGAAGGAAGTCCAGTTCACGCCCTTGATCTGGGGCCTGACCATTCCACGACTCTTGGTGTGAGTGCACTGAGCTTATAGCTGGATTGCGCCTTTAGCGTTTTGATGCATAACTATAAGAATGTTTGGGGAAAAAAGTTATACCCTGGGGTTTGTTCGGTATAGTAAAGTGCCTTGTTCTTCTCTGACAGCTCATCCCACTTGGAACTGGCTCGGACTTTGCTCGGACATTTGGCTGGTATTTTTGTTTTCGTTACCGCATGATCTACCTTTCATATGCTTTTTGATTCTCTTTGTTTCCTGTATTGATGTTATTATTTTTCTTAAACCAGGACGAATGATCCTCGTGATGCGATTGATCGAATTGTGAGAGGTTTCTTCCTTGATATTTCTTCTTCTTTTGTGTGTGAATTGTGAAGTGATATGTATGTCTTTAGTGTTGATGAATGCACATTGGTGAATCTTCCCCTTTTATAAAGCAAACTACATGAATATGCAGTTAACAGAAAAAAGTGATTCGGTATTATGTGTTTTATGTTACTTCTTGCAGCATTCTTAGCTTAGCAGAGATGAAAAATTAACGCCAATCAAACATAGTTATCATATGAAATTTCTGTTCCTGTGCCCTTTTTATGACATTTGTAGGAAGGTTATATGAATCAATGTTCTCACTTACAGGTTTAATAATCTCTCCATCTGATATTGTAAACGAATCCTTTTCTTCTGCAGGAAGAAAATCAAAACTCGACATCGGCATGATGGAAGGTCCAAACAGGGACCCGCACTTCTTTGTTAATGTTGCTGATGTCCATTTGTAAGTGAAAAATAGCCATTTGAATCGTAAATATTAATGGATGAGTTGAACAAAAGAAAAATATATGATGTGACTGCAGGAGTGCTAAAGCAGGCTATTTTGCTTCTATGTACAAGCGATTTGGCAACTTGTGCTATGTATTTGGGGCTTTAAGAGGCTTCTGGGGTCATAATAATCGAGATCTGAGAATAAAGGTGAGCTTTGATCTAGGCCCCTTTGGAAGTGGTGTTGCGTAATTAGAAGTTTTCTTTTGCTCACTCCAATCCCACTTCTCTGTACTGGCACATGACAGGTGAATGGGGGAGAATGGAAAACCGTCCATGAAGTCACTGCTCTGTGCATAGGAAATGCTAAATACTTCGGCGGTGGTATGAAGATAACTCCAACAGCCGATCCCTTTAGTGGGAGCCTTGAGGTAACTCATAAGGCTCATTTTTAAAACAAGTTTTAGTAAATGTTAAGAAATTGTAGAGTTAGCTGATATGTATGATAAATAATAGGTTGTTATTCTTCAAGGTACCACTCGAGGAGCTGTAATTGCCGTCTGAAATCGGCTTTGGTCTCAGATCCGGAGCTAATTCATTGGTCTCACAGAATGTTTTGATTTGTGGGTGTTGGCTGATCAGATTTGCGAGTGCATCACTACAGGCCCGTCCCACGCCATTGATGTCACAAGGAAGGTTTGCGTGTGTCTACTTAAACTGAAGAATTTTCAGTAATCCCAATTGTTTTTATTTAACCAAATCCTCAATGTTCTGTAGGTTATAAAGGATGGTGCGGATGCTGTCATTGCCGTTGGTGGCGACGGGACCCTTCATGAGGTAGTTTTTGTTTGTGTTGACTACAACAAATTGAAGACCATTTGATGTTTCAGCAATTGATATTGGAAGTGCAAAAAAGTTATATAATTGTGTGTGGAATTTTGAGTATGCAGGTGGTGAATGGCTTCTTTTGTGAAGGAAGTCCAGTTCACGCCCTTGATCTGGGGCCTGACCATTCCACGACTCTTGGTGTGAGTGCACTGAGATTATAGCTGGATTGCGCCTTTAGCCTTTTGATGCATAACTATAATAATGTTTGGGAAAAAAAATTATTCCCTGGGGTTTGTTCGGTATAGTAAACTGCCTTGTTGTTCTCTGACAGCTCATCCCACTTGGAACTGGCTCGGACTTTGCTCGGACATTTGGCTGGTATTTTTGTTTTCATTACCACATGATCTACCTTTCATATGGTTTTTGATTCTCTTGGTTTCCTGTAGTGATGTTATTATTTTTCTTAAACCAGGACGAATGATCCTCGTGATGCGATTGATCGAATTGTGAGAGGTTTCTTTCTTGATATATCTTCTTCTTTTGTGTGTGAACTGTGAAGTGATATGTATGTCTTTAAGGTTGATGAATGCACACTGGCGAATCTTCCCCTTTTATAAAGCAAATTACATGAATATGCAGTTAACAGAAGAAAAAAAGTGATTCGGTATTATGTGTTTTAGATTACTTCTTGCTGCATTCTTAGCTTAGCAGAGATGATAAAATTACCGCCAATCAAACATAGTTATCATATGAAATTTCTGTTCCTCTGCCCTTTTTATGACATTTGTAGGAACGTTATATGAATCAATGTTCTCACTTACGGGTTTAATAATCTCTCGACCTGATATGGTAAACGAATCCTTTTCTTCTGCAGGAAGAAAATCAAAACTAGACATCGGCATGATGGAAGGTCCAAACAGAGACCCACACTTCTTTGTTAATGTTGCTGATATCCATTTGTAAGTGAAAAATAGCCATTTGAATCGTAAATATTAATGGACCAGTTGAACAAAAGAAAAAAAGTATATGATGTGACTGCAGGAGTGCTAAAGCAGGCTATTTTGCTTCTATGTACAAGCGATTTGGCAACTTGTGCTATGTATTTGGGGCTTTAAGAGGCTTCTGGGGTCATAATAATCGAGATCTTAGAATAAAGGTGAGCTTTGATCTAGGCCCCTTTGGAAGTGGTGTTGTGTAATTAGAAGTTTCTTTTGCTCACTCCAATCCCACTTCTCTGTACTGGCACATGACAGGTGAATGGGGGAGAATGGAAAACCGTCCATGAAGTCACTGCTCTGTGCATAGGAAATGCTAAATACTTCGGCGGTGGTATGAAGATAACTCCAACAGCCGATCCCTTTAGTGGGAGCCTTGAGGTAACTCATAAGGCTCATTTTTAAAACAAGTTTTAGTAAATGTTAAGAAATTGTAGAGTTAGCTGATATGTATGATAAATAATAGGTTGTTATTCTTCAAGATTTCAAATGGTACGACTTTCTTCTTAAGCTACACAGACTGTATGGAGGCACTCATCTCACAGTGAATGGTGTCTCGTCCATAAGGTAAACACAAACCTCGAAACTCGTTTTTTTTAAGGAACCGGAGGGACATGCCCCTACAGATTAATATATTTAAATGAAATTAAGGAAGTACATAGTTTCAGAAAGAAAAAGGAAATAGAGAAAGCAGAAATTACAATCAACCAGCTGACTGTATCCATAAGTCTATTGGTTCTGCCCCTTTGATGAAGTAAGCCTAGTATGAAATGATCCTATGTGTTCCCTAAAACTGTATGAAATGATGCTTTAGCTGTTATGATGTGACTCCTATAAAGCTTTTTCCTTGATTGAAGAGGCGAAAGTGTTACTGCATATAGCATATTGCTTTTTATGCTCCAAAGGAAGGTAGTGGAACAGTTTTCATTTAAGAGGTCCCAGCTAGTAAATCTTAAATGGAAAGTTCTGCTTATCCTGTTCCTGAACATGCTGAGTCAAGAGCCACAATGAAATCTGGTCTCATGCAACTAGTCTAGTGGTCTGAAGCTTTTAGACCTCAGATCATTTGGCAAATCGTTGGATTGATGACATCATGAGGACATAGCATAATTAGCATTCCTCATTGGTAACACTTGCTAAACATCTGGCTGGGGTCCAATTTGTTCAGGGAACTTCAGTTGAAGCTGTATCACTTCTTCCAAAGCTAGGTTCTTAGAGGCTTGAAGCCTTTGTGAAGCAAACACCACACTAACCGCCCATTCTGTTTCTTCTTCGCAGTAGCTATTGGTCAACTTTATCTGAATGATAATATCGTTTTCGCAGAGCCCAGACAATCGAAGTGGTGGAGGTGAAGGCTAATGGCGACATCTTTGTGCAATCTGACGGGGAGCATTTCGGCTTTCTGCCAACCAAATTTTCACTTCTTCCTGGCGCAGTCAATTTCTTCTGCTAGATATTGATGCTTCATCGGACTAGTAGAAGATGCATGATTTATATATGTAGAATAGTTTATACCCAATTCAAATTAGTTAAACTGCTTGGATATGATGTGACAACCCAGTTGCTCCATTCATCCTCCAGCGGCACATGACACAAGTTCTGCCATTCTGTAGCACTCCAACATGTACATTCCTGGAATCACCTTCTTGGTAGGCTAGCCGTAAAATTTGGCGGCGGGAGGT
>LAPY01002308.1:71396-82578 GCA_000970635.1 Eragrostis tef
GGCTCGCCCGCCACCAGCAGCAGCAGCAGCAGCAGACACCGCCTCCGGCCGCGCAGCCCGCCGTGCAGCTGGCGAAAGCAGAGCCGACGACGCCGACAACGCCGCAGCCGCAGCAGCAGCAGAGGGCACAGCTGCCGGTATTGCCCACGCGGAAGGCGCCGGGCAGCGGCATGTCGGGTAAGAGGGCCGGAGGTGTCGCACCTCGGGTGGGGCCACTGGTTCACGCTCCGGGAGCTGGAGGAGGCCACGGACGGGCTCGCCGAGGAGAATGTGATCGGGGAAGGCGGATACGGAATCGTGTACAGGGGAACGTTGCAGAACTCCACCACGATTGCCGTCAAGAACCTGCTCAACAACAGGTAACTGATATGATTCTTTCTCCGAAAATTCCTGTGCAATTTTGAATCGGGCAGGCCTTTGATGCATGTCGGTTTGAACTTCCATTTCGTCCTCGGATGATTGTGAGTGGGTTGATTTACGATCTGCAAACCTGCTCAACAATAGGATGATTGTTTCTTATGGTCCCGTGTTTGAAGTGCTTTTGAGTGTCTGTGATTTGCTTTGCTCATTACGATAATGATGCTCTTGTTACTTGATGACGTGAGAGTGATCCGGTTGCTTGGTTGGTTTGATTTCTAACGAAAATAGAGAGGACATTTTCTGATTCTTCCCCTCAATGGCTGTTTGAGTACTACTAGTTCTGCAAATTTGAGGATTATGGCTAGAATTACGTGGTATTTTCATTTTAGGGAAATATGATCTTCCTTCATCTTACAAGTTTTCTTCTCACGACTTGCAATCCTTTGCTGACGAACGGTTGGTTTGTGGGGCTCAAGAAATTTCAAATTACCGTAATCATGACCTCTGCTTCTGTGTGTCCCATTCGATTCTTCTCGAGTTCTGTGATATACAATTTAAATCATGCACTCCTTTCCAGGACTGGACTGCTGTTTCATTTCTCACCGCATCTCATTTCATTCAGCTTTGTGATAAATCACTAATTTCCGCTGCTTCACCAGGGGTCAGGCTGAGAAGGAGTTCAAGGTGGAGGTCGAAACAATCGGCCGTGTTCGACACAAGAATCTCGTTAGGTTGCTTGGCTACTGCGTAGAGGGTGCTTATAGGTACAACCACCGTGCAATGTCTTTGTCATTTTGTACACTTTAGTATTCCTCAGGTTTGGTTAATGGAAGCTTTGATTCCTTTCGCTGAACAGGATGCTTGTGTATGAGTATGTGGACAATGGTAACCTTGATCAGTGGCTTCATGGTGATGTTGGGGAAGTGAGCCCACTAACCTGGGACATCAGGATGAACATCATGCTCGCTACTGCCAAAGGGTAATGCTTCTTTTGGTGCTTCAACAATTTCAGCGTATTGACTTGTGTGAGTAGTCTTACTTTTTTTTTTTCATTTTCTTGAGTGACTAATTCAGCATGTACTATACACTGGTTAATGTGTGCTGACTAGACTTAAGACCGTGAGCAAATATAGGCCAGATCATTTAGATTTTAGAAGGCTTCAGGCACTAGCTGGCATGATTAGCTTTCTGTTACGGGACCAATGGAGCCTATTTAAGGTGAAGATTTTTTGTCGATGAATCTCGGGTGCTTTGGTAGCAAGTTTGTTAGGACCTGTTACTTGGCATGCACATATTCCCATTTCAGAAGATAGAGAATGAGATAGCCGGTTGATATCTCTAGCTGATCATGAAAAATCTTCCTTTTAGTATGTATCAAACCTATTTGACTATGGTGCTGAAAACAATTCGAATTTCCCGTCATTCAATGAGAAGAAAAAAGGTGCAGGATTCCTCAGACACCACATGTGCTTACCTACAATGGTTCTTTCTTTTTTACTTCCTGTTACCAGTTTGCTTTATTTTAATCAGAGCACAAGGGAGGTTGTGATTTGCTCATAAGCAGTGTAGCACTGTTTGAAAATACGTGCACGGTGTCTTGAGAGTCTGTTTACCAGTCAAAATCCAAAGTCAAGCATCATGTGCATTAGCAAGCATCTTTGCCTGGAAGCGATATTGTCTTTGCTTAAACAACCTGCTCACTCTTTTTAACAGATGTATATGATTGTGAGATCTGAAAACTGACATCCAACTTCCACATGCCCAGGCTGGCCTATCTTCATGAAGGGCTGGAACCAAAGGTTGTCCACCGTGACATCAAATCTAGCAACATTCTTCTGGACCAGCAATGGAATGCTAAAGTCTCTGATTTTGGGCTTGCAAAGCTATTGTGCTCGGAGAGAAGTTATGTCACGACCCGTGTTATGGGAACGTTCGGGTTAGTAGTCAAGAATTCATCCTACAGAGAGCTACTCCATCTATTGTGCATCAAGATCGGGTTTTTTTAGAGTGTCGCATCCAGAAAAAGTACCGCCAGAGATCGAAGTGAGGCTCGATTCCCAAATATGCCTCGTACAAGGTAATGAATCCCGCGATATGACTAATCGAATCAGGATCAAGATGATGTAGCTCGACTTGATAATAGTAGAGGAGGCCACGAAAGAAAGGATGTGCCGGCATCCCAAAGCCACGACGTCAGCGCGAAACTATACAATGTGGATGAACTTTTTCTTCAGGTTAACTTGGTCGAATGGCTCAAGACCATGGTTGCGGAAAGGAGAGCGGAGGAGGTAGTCGACCCTAAGCTGCCTGAAAAACCTTCCCCCAAAGCACTGAAGCGGGCGCTTTTGGTCGCCCTTCGCTGCGTCGATCCTGATGCCAATAAGCGGCCTAAAATGGGGCATGTAATTCACATGCTCGAAATGGATGACCTACTATTCCGAGATGTATGTTTGAATACTTGACCATTTTGCCAGCTTCTGTGTACTGTACAATATAATCATATTGTCAATTGACTCAATTCCATGATATACACAGGATAAAAAGCCTGGAAGGGACCTTCAGTCTCAGTCATCATCAGACAGATATAGCTCCAAGGAGGATGGAGGCTTTAGCAGGCGCGAGAATCAACGGTATAGATGATGAATTATGTGATAGTAATCGTTTGTATGGGTTGCAATTAGAGCTTAGCTATATTAACCGTGTTTTTGTTAAATTCTTTCTCCCCTTATTCAATCTCATAACCCCAACTCTTTTTGCTCTTTGATGACTGTATTATATGCGAGAATCATTCTGTGACTCTTGATGCTTATATAATTACACACAAGTGTAGCATGGAGTTGTGACTTAACAAGTACATGCCCCATCTGATACTTGTAATTTTAATGGGATTATACCTAATGCAAGTACGGCTTTGTCTACTCCACTGCATCATGTATCAATCCATTCCTGATTCCAGGCGCTTTACTGCCCTGGAAGAACTGATCCTTTCTTCTTGTAGCTTACTGGTTACTGCTTTGCTGCCTGCACATGATGTCACATGGTGCTCCATGACACTTTCACCCTGCATCTGAGCCTTTCTTTATTGAATAAGATCTCCATTAGTTTGAACTTTAATATCCCATTTTTGTTATCCACTATACTGCATCTGGTGAGCATTTGGGTCAGGTTCTTGTCTCTTCGCTTTGTCTTGATCTGCTCTTATTTAGTCGGTTGAGACTGTGATCAACTATGAATACTTAATTTTTTTTACCGCGCGCCAGCTCTGGATCCGGTGCTTATTAAACCTGATCACTGACAGAACTGATCACTAAGAAGCAACAGATGATCCAACTCTCACGTGACCAAGCAGAACAGCGCACAGTTTCCTTCTGTGCGCAGCTGGCTTCATAGTTCTGTAACATGCCATGCTACAGTTCTGGCGTCGTCTGGCCATCTCGTCTCCAGTTTAATTGGTACAGTAGATAGCAGAGGAGTCTCTTTCGTTTTCAACGGCTACCTTGGAGTTTCTGTATGCTTCATAAACGTTCAGAAACGTTCTCGTGCTGAATATATATAAAACGGACGCGTCATGGATGAGTCCAAGCCAACGGGCGGCCTGGAAGGATGACTGATGAATTGGGAGAGCAGAGAAAACAAGATGAGGAAGCGTCGCAAAGCGTCGTCGAATTGCTCGACTGGACGACACACCAGCAAATCCGCACGGCGGCGTCAAAAAAATAAAATAAAATTCTGAAAGGTGCTAGGCTGCTAGCAGGACCATACGGGACCGTGACGTGTTCGTCCCTTTCTTTCGTCTAAAATCAAAGAGATAAAGATGTTTGCATATGCTAAAGCGTAATAATACGGGAGGCAGCTGTGAGCTGAAAGTCGCAGCTAGGCCGACGTGGCTGTCATTACCACTCGTGATCTACGTACTGAGCTGCAAAACAAAGCGCGAGCGGACAGCACAGTACACGCAGTCGACGTCCATGGCTCCATGCTACCTACGTCTAATAGCGACCTGTGACTGTCCCGTGTATGAGCTGTTTCGAAGCGGACACGACCATTGGCCGATGTCATGAACAATGTATGAACAACGCATCATGCACTACAACTTTGTTACAAGTGGTGCCGATGGTGGCAGCACGACATGGAACCTGGCTCGACATGCGGTTCGGGTCTTCGAATGCTCAGCCCTGTGCTGGTCCTCTTCTGCGACATCATGAACGAATCGAACGCCAACGACAAGCAAAGCAAGCACGGGCCACTCTCGCATGCAGCTCAGCGGGAGAGCGAACGCCGTGGACGCCCGGCTGTCCCGACAACGACACGCTCGGCACGGGCACGCCGGCGTCGTCGAACAGACAAGCCAGCATCCGCAGCCGGGATCATGAGACAACGACGCCCTTCTTCTCACAAGAGGGAGAGACGGATAAGAAAAGGAAACAAAAGGCGATGCGCGTGACCACGACCACGACTGACGGCGCGAGACTATAATCTGACGACGTTCTGACAGCAGAAGAAGGCTTTCTTTATTTATTTTTCAACTGACAGCAGAAGAAGATGGGAGATTAAGCGGGCAGGCATGCCATGATCACCGTCGGTCAGCCTTTGAAAAGCTGCTGATAAACGCGACGCAATTATGGGGCCATGGGTGCACAATCAAAAAGTACAAGTAGGAGGGCGCATTCATATTCATCAAACCCCGTACAATTCTTCAGCAAAAAGAACTGCAATAGCGCCATGTGAAATGTTCCGCACTGACACCGAGATTATGCTACTTAATATGTACATGCATGAGGTTGTGAGCGCAGTGTTGAACAAGCACGCAGGACGCAGGACATCGAGAGATGCAGGATAGGAGAATACAGGTTGTGGCTTGCTAGCTTCTGGCGTTTGACTGGCCTCCAACGTCGGCCACAGGTCCCCTGGGAAGCTTGTTGTTGTTCTCTGGAGCAAGGTTGTCTGGAGCAGCTCTCTTCGTCCTCAACTGGAGTTCAGGATAGGATTTTAAGCTTAGATGATTGTACAGTGCTGTAGTTTTGATGAAAGTCTTATCAGGATGATAGTTTATACAGCTCACCTTCTCATCGGATTTTTGGTAGAAGTGCCTTATCAGGATGTTCTTGGACTCTGTTGTTATCACTGAAATTCCAGGGCACCAATTGTTATTAGCACACAAAAATGCGGTGAAATAGAACAAAGATAATTTCCATACAGCAAAGCAGAGAAGGAATTGTAAGATTTGTTAAATGTTGGTGGCAAATAGATGAGTGTGCCCCAGAGGAATTAAATGAAACGAATTATATGAACATTTATATGGAGTATGGACATATGTATAAACTAATGCCCTCGCAAGATGCATGAAGGGAACAAACTGAAAGCTATAAGCAAAGGCAATAATTTGATTGTTGATTGCTGTGCCACACGTTGGAGATAAACTTGGACCATAATAGTTTCACAATAAATTAGAAAGCAGAAATAAAATCTGCCAGTGCCAACTATTATTTAAGGAATCAAATCCATGCCTGTGAGGACGTGATGAAGTGAAGCTTAGAACATCTAGGCATGGCATTTAATAAATTTTAATAACCAGAAGTTTGTGGCTGAAGTCCGAAGCATAACTTAGGGTTAGTATCCCTTCAAATGATCTGAATTCTTGAATAAATAATGAATAACTTCTCCAATGAGCAATCAACACCAGAAAAAAGCACCTAATGTGACAAACGCGTTTTTGCCGGTATCTTTTGCTCCATAAAAGAATAGCATGTGTCTTCGATTTTTTTTATCAGTTAGTAAGCAACACAAAATCATATTTTCACCGACAACATGTAGAGGACTAGCTGGGCCAAAAAAAGATTGAATGCCAAAAGGTCTTCTTGGGATTTGGCCTAGCACGGAAACGTCTAGGGTCCTGAGAAAATACCCCACTAACAGCCCATACATGTTACAGAAATTGGCAAACCAGAGTGTTTCTTAAATTTTTTTCTTTTTGTAGGAAACTAGTCAGTGTCATCATTTGGGTACTATTTAGTAATCAAATTGATCAACATACTGTTCCCAATGTCAAGGACATCCAGATCTAGCACCCAACACAGATCGGATATCCAACGGGAATGCTCCAATGGTCCAACTTTGCTGAGAAATGAAGATTCTATGCTAATTGTGTACTGTAATGAGTGTGTTTGACTAGCCATTTGGTCCGTTTTGAACATCATCATCCCTGCTTTATCTTCCTTGAGGCATTACTCAACCATTTATTCCCCTTTCTCATGCTCCAATAGGTATGTAAATCAGTGCAATGGTTCTGAGGAACATGCATGATGGACCAAAAGGAAAACAAGGCATTGCATATGTAGGCTACACGGACATACCAAATGCTAATATATCAAGAATGACGATCAAATATGGTGTGTCAACTGTATCAAACTTCTATTTGAGGTGAGTGCTAAGTATGTATTGAATAAGCATTAAATCGATTTAAATTTTGATATAACACGATAAGTATATTTATGTGTTGTTGGCTGATGTGATTCAGTAAAATTGGGTAGTATCCCTTCAGGATATGAAATATCTTAAATGTAACAGATGATGTTTCCTAATTGAGCTTTTGAAAGTAAAATTTTAGCACTGGATGAGAGGCAGTGTCTGAACATTTGCCATAAAGAAACGGGGTTAAACGAATCCATATGATGACAGTTGGTAGCCTGGTATTACTACAACATGCAACAAAAAAAATTTGGCCAGCGAGGCAAGTAGTATTGTACTGCAAATGTCCAATATAGCTTCTGTTGATGTAGCAATCATAGCTATTAGCTGCCAAATGCAAACTACTGTTATCATTTGTGTAGAAGGTATTCGGTACTTAAGTCCTATGGCTTATATGAGCATTGTGAGTTGCAGGGCACGTTCTATCCTGGGCACAAAACTTTTCGTTCAGACCAAACAATTCGGGAAGCCTGTTTTGCAGCGTTGTGTTGTGTAAACTATTTCTTCTTCTATCAATAAAAGACACGCACCTCTCCTGCGTATTCGAGGGGAGTGTCGCCTTAATGTGAACAAGCAGTTGCATCACATCAATTAGGCGCAAATGCACAATGAGAAAAAGAAAATATATACACTTGCAGAAGGAAGCAGCACAAGATCATTGGCTTATTAACTAGTAAATTGGGTTACCTTGATCGGGAGGCGGATCTGTCCTGTGAGTTGCAATATAAGTGGCTGGTGTGACATTCTGATGAGAAACGCAGAAACAGAAAAAGAACCATGTTACTTCATTAGCACCATATCAACGCAATGTATCTGTAATCGTATATGTTTTTTTGAAAGAATGTAATAGTATGCGTTGGTAGCATGAAGTTCGGTAGGGAATATAAAATCAAATAATAGCATTAGCATCAAACTATCGGCATATTATATATGAGCTCTGCAGTATGGGTCGCTGGTGCCACAAGAAACACGAAAACCAACATTAGTCCATTATCACATCAACTGAACCTTCTCAGGCTAGCCACAAGAAAACCAAGACCTATTGCTTAAAAGGGGGAATCTAAATAGATAAATTTATGGTCATTTTGCAGTTTGCAGTTGTGCACAATGCCCCCTCGAATCATACCGATTATTTGGCAGCTGACACTAACACCCTATTTCTTCATCCCTACGATTCGGGTGAAACACCGAATACGATTTGTGGAAACAAGAGGGTCCAATCAGCCCATCCAAAGCTCACCAACAGGGTCCAATCAGCCTAGCCAAGCTTATCCAAGATCACCGAGATTTGTGGAAACAAGCGGTACAGTGCGATAGAGAAGAAGAGATTGCCAAGCGGGGGCAGTGCAGCAGTGCTGACCTACCGAGGGCTGAGAGGAGGGGTCTGCCGGGACGACCTGGCTGAAGTTCTGCGGGTTGTAGGACGGCCACACGCCCAGAGAGCTCCCCATCGCTGCCTCGCCGCCTCCTCTTTCTTATTCGTCTTGCTCAGCTCGAATCGCCGGCCGTCTCCCACTCCGGCGATGCTCTCTGCTCTTTCCACGGTTGGTTACCACTGGCTGCTTATTTTGGGGAGAAAGAGAGAGCTGCTGATGAGTGACTAGAAATTTCGATTCATAACTGGGCCTCTGTGACGGGCATTCAATCCCTAATGGGCCCCCGTGATGTAAACAAGGCCTTATGACAGATTTTCCGTTGCCCTTAATCCGGCCTAGTGGCTATGGCTATTAACAGTCGCGATCTGGCCTCCCTAGATCATTCTTGGCCCAGCCTGTCCCAGAGATTATATGGAATGGATGGAGGATTTAAAAATCACGAACCAGCCCACTATATTTTTCCTCAGCAGCTCGCTAGTTCTACTTCGGTTGTGTCACTGTCAGCCCTACGATATCACCCTGCAGCTCGGCCTCCGGCGGATCAAGGATTGCATGTAAAATAAACTAGGTAAAGACCCCGCGCGTTGCTGCGGGTAGAGAAAAAAGAGGTGATATGAATATGAGTTACAGTGAAAAATAATTGCATATATTAGCTATATGCATGTCAGGCATGAGGTCACATATATAATTAAGAAAATTATAGTGACCAAAGGTTTTTTCTATCATTAGTGACCAAAGGTTTTACTATGGGTAGAATATGGTAGTTCGGGCCCTTCCTTTAAAAATGTAAGAGTGAAAACAGATATACAACAAAGGGTGGAGAAGAAGAATAAAATGGAACATGAAGCAACTTGTTTTTTTTTAGAAAATGACATATATATATACTGGTACCGATGTAAGAATGAACTCTAAAAAAGCAAACATCAAATGTATCTTCCCATCAAAGATT
This sequence comes from Eragrostis tef, assembly GCA_000970635.1. Classification (NCBI taxonomy): domain Eukaryota; kingdom Viridiplantae; phylum Streptophyta; class Magnoliopsida; order Poales; family Poaceae; genus Eragrostis; species Eragrostis tef. The sequence goes on from LAPY01002308.1 coordinate 80,550, forward strand.
GCAGACAAGGATGGTAAATTATCAATATCAGAAGATATGGTAAACGTGTGTTGGCTGCAAAGAACTCTGACTGTACAGATATAGGATCAGTTTACCATCCACTTTTGTAAGCTGCCAAAAGTGGTGACGAAGTTCCCCGTTCCACATTTATTTAGATGAATGATAGAACGATTGAGGACAATATTAACCTTTTTGTTACCATTGGGGGCAACATAGCTAAGTTGCTTACAGAGATGTAAAAATGCGAGGGAAAAACTTGTTAACATGGGTGGCATCACTTACATTGCAGCATTTTTTTATTTGGTTAGGCATCTCTCTAATGACACTCGTTTTCAATTGGATATCCAAGAAAAATAGAGCAAAGAAAGCAAGACTCGGATATATGGCATTGGCGGCATATTCAGGGAGCATAGTACGGACCTGCACAAAAAATACACGAAACAACAAATATGATCCAAGTTTACCCGATAAAGGAAATCCGTTGGAGTATAAACTCTGAACACGAAAATAATCCAGTCCCGCAAAAGAAGTGAGTGAGAGTATGATCTAATCCTGCAACAAATACAGATTTTTTTGAGGGCAAAGAGGGGACCAATAAGCATCAGATTCAGATTACGAAGACCTTGCCCTGCAATGATGAAATCCACACATCGCCACTGAAATGCATGGAACAATTGATGCAGAGAGAGACAACGTAGTGAGCTCAAGACCTTATGATTGCAGAATAATAGAAGCTCATTACAAATCCAAGCGATTAAGATGGTAGTAAAAGTTCAGAGAATAGAGCGAGAATAGAGCACCTGCTCAGTTTCTTTGGCTTCTTCCTCGAGAGGGAATGGGTAATTGGAGAGCTCCTGTTCCAGTCTGCAGGAGAGCGCTGGGTGTAGGGCCTTGGTCGCAGCTATGGCTTCCATGGCAGACCAGGAGTCAGAAGGTCAGGCGATCGTAATGGGTGTTGGTGAGAATTAGAAAATTGATGGAGATGGTAATGGGTGTCGCTCGTTTGGTACATGTCTGATGGTCTGGTTTGACAGATCTGACGCTCAGAATGGATGAAAGCGGACAATCGGACGGACCAAATTATTTGAGTGACGTGGCTGCTTGAGGTTTCAGCTTTATAGCAATTAGTGACTTGTAGTGAGTTGCACCTATATAAGATATATAGATGAGGATAAGGTTCGTGAACCAGTTGCATTCTTATACATCATAAGTGTCTCCATCTTCCTTGCAAAAAAAAAAAAGTGTCTTCATCTTGTGGGATGCTCTACGTTGACAGCCATCCAGCTATAGTATGCCGAGCTTTCCATCTTGTGATGTGCAGTTGCAAGAGTTGGGATTCGCCACGAACTGTCCAAATGGAGCATGTAACCAGCATGGAAACGGAGAAGTGCTATAGAACCGACTGGTTTGTTAGACCAGGTTACGACTCCTTCAAAATTCTCAACGCCGCGAGGCAGCATCATGTTTGGGCTTTGGAAGGACTAACATAACCTGACGATAATGTTTCACAGATCACAGAGAAATCAGTTTTCCGTTCCAGTAGTAACAAAGTCTACCATGCCAGCCGGCTCTATAGCAATTTTCATGGAAGACGCTTTTTGAAACGTCGACATTTGCCTTGTTTCCCGATGGGTAGAGTCGTGTAAACTGTTGGGCTTCTCTTTGAAGAAGATCCAGCACAGGGTTCAACACGAAGGATTGTACAATGAGGATAAAGGAAAGCTTCGTGTAAGAGTGCTTGCACGACACGAAGCCTACTCCATTACCACGACAGTCATGTCACACAACAATAACCCTCCCCCCTCTCCAGTGCACAGGAGGGGCTATTTATACCATGATCAGGGATTACAATTTGATGCCTAGACTATTCCTGATTACAGAGAATAATGTACAGAATATTCGGTACAGAAATGTCCGGAGGGCATGATTGTCCTTTGGCGTCATCCTGTTGAGGGGTCGCTAGGAACCCTAGTTGCCGACGTATCCTCCTTTCTAGTCGCTCCAGGCCCATCCACGGTCCTTCGGGTGC